>ML777022.1:3805798-3818212 GCA_009831015.1 Picea engelmannii
AGAATTGGTAATGTATTTCGGCCATCAGATGCTCTTCTGACCTCACACATTAGGGGGCATCTGTTATAACCCTAAAATGCACCACACAGGTTTACCTGGCATCATGCCAACTCATGCCTCTTCCTAGCCAAAGCCATGCTGAACAAATCCTCAAAAAACCACTTAAAACAAGCAATCCGCGCCCTAACCTCTCACTGGGCGTGGGGGACCACTTGCTGACCTTCTACTGCACGCGGGTATCCGCGGGCTAACCCATTACAGCCCGCAGGTACCTAACAAAGAAAAAAATCAGGAAAGTTTCCGCCGAGACACGAGGTTGTTTGTCAGTTAACTGGAACTCCCAGCCATGCATGGCCGAGAGTTCATCTAAAACCCTAACTCCTTCTAGCCTATAAAAGGAGGGGTAGGGGTATTATTCAAAGGGAAGAAATCATAGCAAAGAAACTCTGCCAAATTGCCAAGTCAGTTTTGTCCCAACCCTTTAGCCTTGCTTCAAGCTTTAGGAGAAATTCAAGCAGCAGCAGTTGGAGGAAAAAAGAAGAGGAGGAGCCTAGGATCAGGATCGAGGAATGGTGGCCGATCTCAGAAATCATTGTAAGTTGATTCATATTGAGATTAATGAAAAAGATACTTTTCCCGTCTCGAATACATGAGTCTTATCTATGTTATCTGATTTGTGTTTAATCTCTAACCCCCTAGTAGATCAATAGCATGCATGTGTAGTTTTGTCTTGATTACAGGAAATATTTGTGGAAGGAGAGGCAACAACAAGGAGATAACAACTCAACGGAGGATCTACTTCAACCGTCGATGAAAGGTTAGTTCATTCTTCCCGTGTTTGCCTGAGAAAAGGGGTTAAGATTTTGGGTAGAAGGTTAAAAGTTAAATCTTCAGGGTCATGATCTGTGTATAAGTTTAGAGACCTATCTTATTAGTCCGTAGGGTAGGATACCCCAAAACACAAGGTCAAGTGTCAGGGGGATGCCAAGACTGAGGATAAGTTGTGCCAGAGGCAGGACAAGGTGAACAAATTCAGAGGGTAAAGGTAAGTGACCTAGGTAGTACTCTGAAGATATGGACGATGCCCGCAAGGGTAGATGAGAAGCAATGCTCCAACCAAGGGTGACATGGGTTGCGTGTGGCCAAAAAAAGGAAGCAAGTCACCAACGGTGACGACAAATGAAAATGCAATGACGGTAAATAAAGGCGTTTGTACAATAAATAATGAATAATTTGGGGAACAATGTACAAATACAGAAACGGGTGCCCCAGTGTGAAATGAGTGCCCCAGGGAGGGCAGAAATTTCTTGGAAAATGGATGGAGGGTGGGGGGCCCATTGGTGAGTTCTTGTATGAGGTAGGTGAAATGAAGATAGGTTCGCAGCTGGGCAAACTAATGGTGGATGAAATGGAGGGTTCATGATCCTGTAGAGGTGCAGGTAGAAAGAATAGAACCATAAAGGGATGATTTGGGAGTCCATATGGGAAGCTAGCAAAATGAGGAGAAGAAGTATGTGGTTGATTCGTAACATGATGAAAGACTATCGGGACTCCCATCCCTGAAGGGTCATGAGGAACAGCATGAGTGTCAAAAAGTGTCAAAAGTTGCTATGAATGGGACAACTCATGTGGGTGAGAAAGCTACCAGGTAACAGTACCAAAGATACAAATGGAGGTGTGAGTATTGCAGAGCCGGGAATAGGTATCCTACAAGCCAATATCAGAGGGTGTGACTAGAAATGTAAATGCAATACAGCGGGAGAGACTACATGCTAGTGTTGAGTATATACCTGAAGGAATGATGTTGAGGGATGATGATCAAGTACCTGCACACAGAACAACAAAATACGCAAAGTGAACAATATCTGAAGAGAATCAAAGATATGAGCATGGATTAGATAAATGTGACAATGTGCATGCGTACCTAACCATAATATGAAAAAAAGGTGCCCCAGGGGCTCAGGATGAAAACTGACCCAGGGACAGCTATGATGTAGGTGGCGGGATGTTGATCCCGTGGCTGAAGACGGTTTGAAAAATGGACACCTTGGGCTCCTGGAATGGTGAGTGGAAGTTTGGCAAAAGGCCTATATATAGTTGTAGGGCCCACATTGCCACCTCATTTGTACCTGCTGAAACAGTGACTGGACGAGCATATTTCAAAGGAGATGGAGAGATTCGGGGAGGATGAGGCGTCCGATCGGCGTTCTACGAGTTTCAGGTTGGTGGTCTGATCATCCTGCATAGAACTAGGTTGTCAATTTTTGGGCAGGGTAGGTACGGGGGGCCGTACAGGGGGTTTGAGGGGATTTTTTATAGGATGTGGGCCCACATGCGCAGGCGATTCAGTGGAAGGCACGCATATGTGCACGCCTGTTCACTGAATATGAGCACATGGCTGCGCGGGTAGGGTAATTTAAGGCGCGCCCGAAGGGTGTGCCTGTGTTGTGAACAGGCGCGCATTATTGCGCACCTGTGGGTTTGACAGGCGCGCCCTAGAGTGCACTTGTATGGTGGACATGCACGCTCACAAGCATGCCTGTGAGGAAAACAGGTGCGCATCAATGCACCCCTGTGCAGTGGACAGGCATGAATACGTGCGCACCTGTGTAGTGAGCAGGCGCGCATGTGTGCGCGCCTATGGGGGATAAAACCGCGCCTAGGAGGCAAGGTTGAAGGGTGAAAAATGAGTCTTTTTGATGCATTTGATGGTTGCATAAGCTGATATAGGACTCTGT
This sequence comes from Picea engelmannii, assembly GCA_009831015.1. Taxonomy (NCBI): domain Eukaryota; kingdom Viridiplantae; phylum Streptophyta; class Pinopsida; order Pinales; family Pinaceae; genus Picea; species Picea engelmannii. The sequence goes on from ML777022.1 coordinate 3,808,537, forward strand.
GTTGTGTGCAGGTGACCAGCAGTGACTATGGCTGTGCGGTGGCGAGAGCGAGACTAGTCCCAGTTGCGAGATGCTGTGGCCAATGCGGGGCCTAAGGTGCGAGCGACTTTAGCAACCTGTGGGTTGCTAAAGTTTTTTGAGTGCCCGTTGGTATGGGCACATGAGTACTTACTACAGTTCCTACTCCAGATGTGGAGTCTGGAGCTGCACTGCTTCCTCGTGCGAGGAGAGTAGATCCCCTTCACTGCGGTGGAGGATGTATATTTTTTGACTGGGCTCCCCTTTCGGGGAATGCCTCTACTGGCAGAGCCTGTGCTGCCGAGGGATACAGCCCTTGCCACGATTGGCGCACGATACTACTCAGGCCCAAACTTTATGTCAGGGACGGTGGTGAGCATCAGTGATATTGATTCCTTAGCACATCGTTGTATAGCGGCGATGATTGTTCGTGTCTACGGGTCACTTGCGACCCAACGGATTAGTGGTGGCCAGTTGTTGGTGCTAGAGAGGGTGGTGGTGGGCCGTGAGCGATTCGCATGGGGGATGACGCTACATGTGAAGATGATCGTGCAGTTGGACCATTGTCGGTCCACAAGTACAAGAGAGTTTGATTTTGGCTCGATCCTGGTAGCCTGGTTTTTGGAGAGGGTGTCGATGCTACACCCGAGGGTTCTACTAGAGGCGCTTGGGGAACGAGAGCCGCGATTGAGGTGGTGGTCTGCAGTTTTGGTTCGCCACGGTGGTGGCGAAGGTGGCCATTATTTTTCAGCGCAGGTGGCACAGATATGGCGGAAGATGTCGCAGGTGATACTGCAGTACCCCTATGCTTGGGTTGACTTCCGGGGGGACCCGGACATGGTGCTACCTCCTGGGGAGGCTTTTGACCATCGAGGTATGTTGAGTATTGTGTATGTTTTTGATTTATGTTATCGTTTGAGATATCAATTCATATGTATGTGATATAGATGCTGATACGATCTTTTGTTTTTTTGTTTGTTGCATGTGCAAATGTGGCACCTCGCGGGTGCGAGGTGGAGTTGTAGAGAGTGTCGGTTCAGCGAGAGCCGGAGAGACTGCCGTGTGGAGAGAGACGTCGGTGGGATGAGGCCACGGGGCGACCAACAGAGCTTGAGAGGGTAGCGAGGAGGCAGCGGTTCGATGACCCTAGTGTGGGGCCATCACACGCTCCTCCGGCGGCGGCCGGAGTTGATTTTGATGATATACGTCGTCATCTGGAGATGGTGTTACAGGACGTGCCTGAGGGCATGTGGATACGCATCCAGGATGAGGGATTCCTGGAGCAGTGTATAGGAGTACCGCCACCATGGCGGTCTATAGTGCGACGAGCAGCTGTGCTTGCCACCATGACTAGTGGACGCCTACCCCCAAGGCAGGAGGGTCCTATGGGTGGTCCTCCACCACTGCCTGGGGCAGGTGGGGGTGGGCCACCACCTCCTCCTGAGGGAGGAGCAGGTGGGGGTGCGATAGAGGAAACCTGATGTATGATGTTTACTTTTTTATTGTATATAGGCTGGTGAGCTGATTTTTTGTACCGAGGTGTGGCACTGGCCTGCGGGCATATGTATTTTTGTATGTAAACATTCGGATGGCCTGATGGGTTGATATATATATGAGTATACATATTTTGAGATCCTGATTTTGTCTACATGTGTGTTTCTTTTGATGATGATGATATCTATTCGATGTATATGCTATGACAGGATGTATGAGATGTCTTATGTATGTGTAGCTTGATGTGATATATGCCAATCTAACACCGTGTTAGCTATTTCATCTGTTGTTTGATTCAATTGTCTTGGAATATGTGTAAATGTAATGGAATCAAAATGTCGAGATAATAATCTAACCTGCAGGTATTTGCAAAAGAGGCACGGATCGCGTACACGGTAAACATTGTTGAGCTGGAGAACGACTAGTTGAGAGTCGAGGAAAATGCTAAGGTTGCAAATATGATGACGCTGTGCGTCGGCCAGGAGGCCAATGACCGTAGTGTATTCATCTTGGTTGTTGGTTTCAGGTCCCAAGCAGATGCTTCTTGAATGTAGCATTTCATGTGAGGGGGTGTACAGAGCCCAAGCAGCCGAAGTGAGATTTTGTGTGCAACGGCTAGCGCCGTCAGCGTAACTGATGTGGTAAGCTGGTGGAGGAAGCATCTGTCAATAGCACAAAGGATAGTTTAGACGATAGGGAAGGAAAGAAAAAAATATTAAAAATGCTAGAAAAGAAAATAACCTAAAGTAGCATGACTACGTTTAAGCATAAAATTTCTTGAGATATAACCCATTGACGGGTTCCTTGAGTGAGAGGCCTTTGAGGGAGGCCAGGATGTATGCGCCTTTGGTGAGGTAATGTTGGATAATGTAAGGGCCATGCCAGAGTGATTTGAACTTGCCATGGCCAAAGGTATCATGGGCGATATCATAGGCTAGGACGAGATCGCCTTCGCGAAATGATCGAAGGTTGACATGGCGATCAAAGGTAGCCTTGGATCATTTTTTAGCTGCCTCGTTGTTATTTAAGGAAGATCGATGATCTTCATCCAAAGACTCCAAGTTTAGCAAGCGCTGCTCCATTGGAGCAGTTTCAGGTAAAATCTCAATTACAGTGCGTAGGGTGGGAATTTTGCACTCGATGGGAAGAGTTGCCTCGACCCCATGGACTAAATGAAATGGCGTGAAACCTGTAGCAGTCTTTACTGCCATTCGATAATCCCATAGCATGGAAAATAACATATGATTCCAATTGGTTTTATGTTTATTAACCGTGCGCTGTAACATGGTCTTGAGGACTTTGTTCATTGCCTCGACCTATCCATTTGACTGAGGGTAATATGGTGAGGCAAACTCGTGATAGAATCCTAGCCAAGATGAGAGTTCGACGAAGATCTCATTCTCGAAGTGTTTCCCGTGGTCGGAAACAAGTTGGAGTGGTACTCCAAAATGGGATATGACGTGGTTAAAGAAGAAATGCGCTGCAGTTTCAGTGGTGTTGTTGAAAGTGGGCATAGCTTCGGCCCATTTGGTGAAGTAATCAACGGTGACAACAATGTATTTTTGACCATTGTTGGAGGGGGGATTACAAGTCATAAAGTCGATGCCCCATTTACAGAAGGGGCCTGCAGTAATGACAGCGTGAAGAAGAGTGGGGGGAGCATGGGCTTTGTTGGCATAGAGCTGACATTGCTCACATCGTTTCACGGCATGAATGCAATCATGAAACAAGGTAGGCCAAAAGTAATCGACCCGGATAATATTTTGAGCAGTGGAGATACCCAAAATATGGCCCCCGCATGCGCCACTATGGCAGTCGTTTAAGACTCTGTCAGCTTCGTCAATAGTCAGGCATCGACGAAGGATCGTGTCTACGCCCCGTCGGTATAGGATGTCTCCGATGAGGAGATAACAAGGGGCCTGATGGCAAATGCGCCGACAATCATCTCCTGATAAGTGGTTACCGAACTTTTGAGTTTGTAGGTAGACGAGAAGGTCGCCATACCAAGGATCATCCGAAGCGATGTAAAAGAGATGTTCGTCGGGAAATTCGGTGTTGACGGGGGCACTGGGTGTGTCAGAGGGGAGGGCCGTGACAAGTTCGGGAAGAACGAGGGCCTTCTTACTCTTAGGTGTTGAGAACTCGAGGTCGTACTCCTGAAGGATAATGATCCATTGAGCGAATTTGTCGTTAACTTGTCAATGGCTGAGCAAGTATTGCATAGGGTTGGAATCTGTGACGACTTTTGTGGTGCGAAGCAGAATGTAATGGCGCAGTTTCTGGACTGCGAGGACAACGGCAAGAGAAAGTTTCTCTTCGTGTTTATACTTCAAGGGTGGCCCTGAGAGGTTCTTACTAACGTAGTAAATGATGTGTTCACGATTGTCATCTCCGAGCTGGACGAGGACGTCGGTTACTGATACAGCTGATGCTGATACGTAGAGGATGTAGTCGCGATTGTAGTCAGGTGCACTAATCAAAGGTGCATTTGAAAGCGCTATTTTAAGATCGTCAAATGACTATTGGGCATAGTCGTCCCAATGAAAAGGGATGTCATGACGTAGTAAGTGAAGGAAACTGTGTACGCATATGGTGTAATCAGGAACAAAGCATCTAAGAAAGTTAGCTTTTCCCTGTAGACTCTGAAGTTGTCGCAAATTCCGAGGAGGTGGAATTTCGGTGATAGATTTGACTTTGATGGGGTCCACGGTAATACCGCTTTGTGAAAAAATAAAACCGAGGAGGCGCCCGACGGTGACGCAGAACACACACTTGAGAGGGTTCAAGTGGATGTTGTACTAACGACACCGTTGAAATATGATTCGTAAATCATCGAGGTGTTGGGTGCATTTCTTGGATCGAGCGGTGAGTTCGTCCAAGTAGGCAAGGATGATTGCAGCCAGATCGTGAAAGATGTATGTCATGGCCCGCTGGAAAGTTGCGCCAGCATTTTTTAAGCCGAAGGGCATGACACGGTATGCAAAAGTACCCCACGGGGTAATGAATGCAGTTTTGTACTAATTGGCTGGGTGGATTTGAATTTGGTTATAGCCAGAGAATCCGTCCATAAAGGAGAGAGCCTCGTGGCCGGCACAGTCGTCGATAATTTGATCGATGAAAGGCGTTGGAAAGTTGTCTTTTAGACATGCGTTATTGAGATCGCAAAAATCGGTGCAGACGTGAATAGTGCCCTGTTTTTTGTTGACGGGTATAGGGTTGGAAACCCATGAAGTGTAAGCGATGGGGTAAATAAATCTGGCCGTACGTAATTTATTGATTTCGGCTTTGATAGTCGCGGCCTAGGATGGGTGTAGCGGTCACTGTTTCTGGCGAACTGGTGTGATGTCAGGCCAGGTGTCGATGCGATGCTTGACAATAGAGGGATTGAGGCCAGGAATTTCTGTGTATAACTAGGCGAAAATGTCCCTATATTCCTGGAAGAGGGTTTTATATGCAGCAATTTCCTGAGGAGTGCAAGCAGCTCCAATGATAATTTCTTCGATGATGCCCTGTTTAATGGAAATGTCGATTTTGATGGTGGGGGAAATGTTGGCCAGATTACCTTCTTCAAAATCGTCGGGTGCAGGAATGGGATTGTTGAACCAATCGATAATCTCGGATGGGAGAAAATCTTTGGTTTCGACCGCGTAAATGGGGTTTTGGCTAGGAGGCATGAGGGATTCCTGTGGAAGGAAGAGTGCACGATGATGTAGTGCATCCCAGGGAGAGTTCGGGTGTTGTAGCTCTTCCAGTATTTCTTCGTCGCATTGGAAATGACAGGAATATAATGGATCGTGAGGAGTGATCTCAGTGATAGTGTGATTTCCCCCTGCTAAAGAAACAGAGGAGGTAATGCTAGGAGATGGTGAGGGTTCACTCGACATAAACCATATGCTGAATTACTGAGGGGTACCCATGGTGGTTGGGTGAAGAGTTTCTGTAGGGGAATGCGCAGGAGAGTTGGGTCAGTTACGGGGTAAATCCTCAGATACGTCCTCTAAGAACCAAGGAGGCGTTGGGAGTGCCTCAGGTTCGGGAGAAATGACATGAAGATCCTCGAGTGGCGAGGTAATGTCAATTATTGCCTCTGCAAGTTGGTGACGTCGAGACAATTGATGTTGCCTATATGCGATGATCATAGGACACTGGTATGTAAAATGAGCCAATGAATCACAAAGAGAACAAGGGCATCTCAGACATTCATTGACTGAAGTGGTGACATAGAGGATGTCCGTGATAGTTGTTGAAGAGGATGTAGCAGGGCGTGGGTTGTTCTAAAAATTCTGGCGTACTGCCGCTAATGTCTGTCGGAAACGTGGCAGTGCTGGGCAATGATGGGTGTAATGGCCATACTCAGAACAAATAGCACACGCGAATTTGGTCCTCAACCCTTTACTACTGGAAGGTTGGCTGGTAGTAGGAGTAGCAGTAGTGACGGGTGTTGTGGGAGTTTTGTTGAGTGGAATCAAATTCCGTAATTCCAGAAGTGATGGACAGTTGTTGGTTTGGTGACCCTCTTTCTCACATAGCACGCAAGGTGGTGGGATGCGTGGAGGAAGTGGAGCTGTGGGCTCCTTCTTCTTTCTCCTACCCCCAACTATAGTAGGGGGGGTAGGGATTATGGGGGTAGTGGGGGTAAGGACGGGAATCTTCATGGGGAGGCCTTCCTGTGGGGGAAGGGATGGGCGAGGGACCATCTCAGGTGGATGTAAATACCACACTAGGATTGCTAACACCATATTGGGTAGTGTGAGTGTTGCGGCTACCTGGAAAGATTCAATACCGGGTGGAGGGTAAAAGAAGGGAATTTGAGTGAGAGGCTGGGGAACTGCCTCCCAAATGGGACTAGGCCCCTGAGGGGATGTGGATTTGTGGACCGTAGGGGTCAACGAGTGCACAGGAGGCTCCTGTGGGAGTGGTTCTGTGACTTTTGAGACGTCAGGAATGATTGAAGCCTCCTGAGGAGGACGAGCATCCTCCGTGTGAGTTCCATTAGATGAGATGACGCATACTTGATTAGGGGGAAGGAGTGGTGGTGCTCCATGGTATGTCCCTAATAAGGATGGATCTTTGAAAATCCCAGGACCCATCTCGACGAGTGGGTAGGCGTCTTTGTTGGTGTGAATGAGAGAAAGAATATTATCGAGATTGGCAGATGGGTTAGGCTCATAATGTGATACTTGGTCAATGGTCACAATCTTCCCATTGTGGGGGAACATGATTGTCCGAAATATGGAATATGCCACTGCCTTCATAGCATACATGTAGCTACGTCCAAACAAGATATTGTAATCGAGTGGAGCGTCGATAACTTCGATGTCAATGAGAATAGTTTTTCCCCCGAGTTCCACAGGGACATTTTAGAAGAGCCCTTCAGGAGATGATGGCCGTCTGTCATAAGCTCGTAATGTGATGGCGGAGGGTATGAGTTCCAGGGAACCAATCTTCTGCCATACTGTTTTGGACATGATGCATGTAGATGCCCCTTCATCGATAATACACCGATGAACGGTGATGTTCCGTATTTTTACTGGTATTTGAATAGCGACCAAGGCGGGAAGACGAGGTTCACAGCTATCAATATCAAAGGTGATAAGTCGAGTATCTGCAGGGTCGACTGCCCCAAGGCGAAAAGTAGAGATTTTCGTTGTGTAGGACAAGTCTGGAGGACTTCCAAGACTGACATGGCAGCTGAGGATTGCGCTAAGTCATCTACCATGATGTAGTTATGAGTGGCCCTAGCCTGTGGGTTGTGGACATTCCTGCATAGTGGAATGCGAGGGATGCGTAATGGTGGTTCGACGGAAGGGTGAGGGATTACTAACGAGGGTCCTGTTAGTGTAGGATTTTTCTCCAGAGAGATAGGAGTAGACTCAGCTGTTGTAGGATACTGACGATTGTGTGTTTGCAGAAGAATTTTTTCCTCACTGGTGAGGAGAATTATTCACTCTACTGGATTGTTGGGATTGTGGTATTGGCCCACCTGAGGTGGGGGATGTTGTGTTTCCTATTGGGTGTTTATCACACCTTGATGTGGGATAGGATTTTGTAGCACGGTGGGAGGGGGTTGTTGCGCGTATTGTTGTGGTGCCTGCTGAGGGGCAGTTTGTGTAGGGGTATGGGGAAGACTCCCCGAGTCTTTCAACCATTTGAAATCAGCGATCTGGGGGCAATGGTGAGTGTAATGACCGAACTCGCCACAAAGAGCACAAGGGTGGATGGTTTTAACATTATTCCACCCTTGGTGTTTGTTGTTGTTTCCCCCTTGGGGGTTTTGGTTGCCTTGGTTCTAATTGCCCCCAGTGGGTTGTTGATATGGGGGTTGATTCCCGCCTTGACCAGGGTTGTTGTTATTCCTGTTCCGTCCTTTCTTCTTGGCATTTTTCGATGGATGGGTTGGATTGGCTGTGTTCAACTGTTCAAAATTTTGGTATTGTTGAGCAGCAGAGGGTTGAACAAAGTTTACCCCCACATGAGGATGTGGGGGAGCCATGGGTTGTGGTGGACCAAGAAAAGGGAAGTATGGATTCTGTGGTGGTACCGATCCATAAGGTACACAGGAAGGTGTCGTGCTTTCACTAGTACTATAAGATGATGTTGAGGGAGTACCACTGTTTGTGGGAACAGGTGGATGTATGGGAGGTGTCGGTGGTGGACCACTGATGGGTGGAGGTATAGCAACAACATATGGCTATTGATAAGGGGGTGGGGGGTAATAAGAAGTTCCCCCATAGGCCGGCGGGTATTGAGGTGTTCCATACATCAGTGGTGGTTGGGGTTGTGGACCATGGTGTGTGGTGGCCCCTATTAGTCTGTCTGTTGAGTGAGACATCCCAGGTTTGTCTTGACCAAATGGAACAGGTTTTGGAAGGTCAGGAAGTACCGTGTATAAGTAACCTGACTGTGCGTAAATGAGATCATACTGTCGGGCTTTACTAATGGCTTCCTCTTCAGATTGTGGGAAGGTGGAAGCAACATATTTTCCAAGGAGAGAGACAAGTGATCTAAGAAACCAGTCGAGACATTGATGCTTGGTGGTTTCTACTTTACACAAACTACGTCACCTACACCACTCATGAATGTGGTCAGTGATGTGGGTGGCTGAGGTCTGTTTGAAGTTAGACAGTAGTTCTAGACCATTGTCATGGCGGATGGGTAATTGGAAGAATGTTAAGAATGCTTTGGCCAAGGACTCAAAGGATGTGTGGGACCCTGATTTTTCTTCGACATACCATTTGGTTGATGGGCCAGTGAGTGTGCATTGAAATAATTGTAGTCTGATGAAATCATCCATAATGTTATTGGAAGAACACCATATATGGAAGGTCATGACATGATTGGCGGGTCATCCCCTGCCTTTCCTTCAAACTTTGGTATGTCTGAAGGAATTTTGTTGGCATTGCATGCCATGTGGCATTATGCAATATAGGATCATTGGTAAGCTTGGTGAGATCTGGTATGTTGAGAGAGGCCAAATATGGAATCTGTAGTGGGGTGGTAGGATTAGTTCCAGCCATAGTGTGTTGTGAACCTGACCCTTGATGGGGACTAGGTGGGTTGGTGCTCCCTCCTTGAGAGGAAGTGGGTCCCTCACTTCCATGTAAAGGAGAGCGAGTGAATGGATGACCTTGGGAATTGGACCCAAGTAAGGTAGAACCAAGCAAAGTTGATCCTAAGATAGTAGCACTCACAGGAGTGTGTGAAGGAGTTACCGATGAGCGGGTATGACCAGATACTCCCCCTAAGATAGGAGGGAGGTTGAGCAAGCGTCATGAATGACGGGGGTTCTGTGGTTCCCCTATGATGTCAGACTAGTTGTGAAAATGTGTGCCAAAAGTGGTGAGAGAGAAAAATAGAAACAAGAGCCGTTACTGTGAGTGTTTTACACAATATATATATCAAAGTCAAACTGTAATCAGATGTGCATCATACATAAATGAAAAATAAGCATATATGTGGGTAAGAGGGTTTTGTCCATGTGGGGGAATCAAAAGAAAGAAAATACTCATGTCCTAGAAGACGTAATGTCCTTCCTCTCAAATAGCACTGGACCTTCCAATAGTACTCAACAGTGGGGTCTGAAGTCACCGGAAGAGAAACTAGTGAAGGATGAAACAATTGGTTATAATGAGGGGTAGAGGGGGCATATCCCGAAAGAGCTGGC
>ML777022.1:3818262-3882839 GCA_009831015.1 Picea engelmannii
GGACCTTCCAATAGTACTCAACAGTGGGGTCTGAAGTCACCGGAAGAGAAACTAGTGAAGGATGAAACAATTGGTTATAATGAGGGGTAGAGGGGGCATATCCCGAAAGAGCTGGCGATACTTCCCAATAGCCACACAAAATCTAATCAAGGTGCAATTGCAGCCCACAATTGCCACCTGGGTATATGTCCTAAAGTTGGTCACTAGGTACCTCGGTCAAAGTGCGGCATTTAGATTTTTGGCCTAAGAAATGGGTCACGGGCTGGATCCCGTCCAAGAGGTGGGTGCCTCAAGGGGGGATGCACAGAACAACTGGACCTTGGACTTTGACCCTTCACGGGTATCTCCCTGCCTTATGGTGATTGGAACACTTGACTTGGAGGATTTGAAGTTCCCTATTTGTCAACTTCTATGTTTGAAAATGTGAGAACCAGATAACGGGGAGTTATTTGGATGCCTATCCCCGAAATCCTACCTAGACTATAAACTTCTATTGGCACCTCCTGTGTAGGAAAACTTAATGAGTTTTTTAGAAAATTTTTAGATGAAGTTGTTTTGTGAGGCTGGGGGTGAAAACCAACCTCGTTTGATAAAAAGTGGGAGTGGATAGTCCTGTCAAGAAAAGATAGGGTGTTTTCGGAATCCCTTTGGAGGAAACCTACTTAGACCTCCACGTTTCAAGAAGAGGCTATGTGAGTGAAAAAAGTGACTTTTGTGTGTGAGTGAAAGTGCGCCAAGTTTTAGTTAATTAGATGTCACCTTGCTACATGTGGACTTCGCTTGGTCCTTACAAGAGTGTGATTACCTAATCAGCTAGATGTCATTGGTACAACCTTGCGAAATTTTAAAAGCCCTAGGAAACTAGCATGTGGACATGTGGTCCGTTACTATCCTTTAACTCCCTATGTGTGAGTTAATCTAGAGAAAGCATGAAACTATCCTAGATTTAACATGTGGGCATGTGTGGGCCCGTTACAAACCTTTAAACTCTCCTAGATTTTTTATCTAAGAAAGCAAAATTCCAACCACTATCCTACTTTTGTTACATGTGGGCATGTATGGGCCCATTACAAATTTAATATATGTTTGAAAAATGAAACTAAGAGGGGTCCCAAAAGGGCCTTTGTCCTCTCCTAAAGGTTTTGAAATTTTGTTAAGGGAGATGAGATTGTTTTTTCACAATCTTTTTCTGGTTCTCAAGATCGCTTGAAGGCGCAAGAGAAGAGCATACTCAAGGATTGTTACTTCAATTTCTAGTCCCAAATGTGAGTTAGATGTGATTAAAATTGATGTTCACTTTATATTGTAAATCAAAGAAAGCCATCCACGTGGAGAAAAGCAAATAAGGGAAATTGATTTTTATCCACCTAAGTGCCTATGTTTGTTTGACTATCCCCTTTATAAGTTGAGGGGTCTAAGTGGTGCAGTATTTAGAGCATGCATAACATCATTATTAAGAAGGAAAATGACTTTTCCCACATCCCAAGACCTTACAATGTGAAATTTTAATTCAGATGTGCGGCCCCTAGTTCAGACAGAGGTGTATAAAGCGCAGGCGCGTGAGCAGCGTTTAGACAGAAAGCGCATGCGTGCATAGAAAGACTGTTGTTCAGGATCATGTGCGCATGATGCGCATCTGTGGGGTGGAATACCCATGCACCTATGACAAGCGGCCGAGAAAGAAAAATCCGGACGGATTTCTCTCAATTCTCTTGTGAATTGACTGGTTAGCAGGTCGAAAGAGGCCAGTTTGTGAACCTGCAAGTTAATGAAACCAAAAGGAAAGAAAAATAAACCCAAATGAGGTAGGAATTGATACCTTCTCCCCAGTATGGTCGCCAATCTGTTGGCACCCAATTAGTCACTTGGTGAGCAAATAAAGGGTGCTTACATGCCCAGTTGGGTCTTGCTGAGCATGACAGCTGTAGAGGAAAGAGTTAGAAAAAGAACAACAAAACTATAAGAAAGAATTAAATTAAAACAAACTAAAACTATGAGCATATGGATAAAGAAATAGCAAACACAAAAGACCAATATCACCAATGTTTTTAGGCTGATCAACTGATGAAATCAAAGAACAATGAAGAAAGGGGACTATGAGTCCCTTCTTTCTCCAATGGAAGGCTCTTGAGGCCCTCACAAACTTGCTCTCCTTACAGTAAGAAAATGAGAATGATGGTGAAAGAACTCCTAGCACATCCACTCAATGTAGAGGTGGATAGCTCAATGAAATGGTGCTAATGTGTTATTGCCAAGGAGTGAGTCCTTAAAACAATCTAAGCAGCATAACATTACATGAAATTCCTTGAGAAAATGATGTTTCTTCATGGCTTTTTATAGCATTGCATTGGGTGATTATGTAACTCCTTTGAGGTGTGAAAAGGGGATCTTTAGGGCTTAATTAGGTCTTTGACCAACCTACCATGCGGATTCAACTCAGATTTGGGAGTCAAATCAGCTTGGGAGCTGATCCATAAGTGGTTGGGAGGCCGACCAATTCCATAAATGCACCGTTTAGCAGGTGCGTGGGTTTTTGTGCCAACAGCCGCACATCGTGTACGCGTGCACGCATTGTACATTCTTGTTCCGTGCATATGCACGTGCACCCAACTTATGTAAAGAACCCTTCAATTTTTTGTTACTTTGTATAGTTTTTGACCCTTTTGCAATGATGTGGAATTAATTCAGTGCCATGAATGACTTCATTACTGTGTGACGATGCTGAGTTCTTGTCGCCATGTGCAGATGAAATTTCAGTGATAACATGTATGAACAGATCATAGATTTCCTGACTAACAAAAAGTATTTTAAGGATTTGGCCATTGATGATGAAATATTCCAATAAATTCTCATAGAATCAAATCTCAATGAAATGAAAAGGGGCACATATCACCCCAATGCCAAACAAAATTTTCACACAATACCAAAAGGAGTGGCCAATTTGGAGAAACTTTTCGACCTAATAGAAGGATTTAAAGGGATGAAAAATGCAAAAATAGGGAGCTCATGACCTATATACAAAACTCTAAACCTAGGCACCCCTAAGAACCTCAATAATGTCAACCTAAGTAAGGCAGTATCCAAGAAGACATGACAAATTATCTTAAACTATTTAATGAATATCAAGATGTCTTTTCTTGGTCTTACTGATATTTGAAAACATATGATACTCACATTATCCAACATATGATCCCATTAAAATATGGAATAAAACCCTTCCAAAAAAATCTTATAAAGTACCACCCATATTTGGAACCCCTAATGTATCAAGAGTTGAAAAAGTTATTAGATGCTAAGATTATCTTTCAGGTAAGAAATTCTACATGGGTAGCCAATCTGGTGCATGTTAGAAATAAGTTTGGGGAAATCCATTTGTGTGTGTATTTTAGAAACCTTAATAGAGCATCATAAAAATATAACTACCCAGTACCACCCATGGAAGAACTCTTGTACACAGTATCTGGATTTGAAATTTTTTCGCTCCTAGACGGTTTTTCGGGATATAACCAGGTCTTGGTTTCAGAAGATGATCGATTAAAAACTACCTTTTGAACCAAGTGGGGGACCTTTTCTTATAAACACATGCCTTTTGGGTTCATCAACATAGGGGAAATGCTTCATAGGGAAATGGATGTAGATTTTCTAGGACTGATTAACAAATCTGTGGTAGTCTATTCAGATGATGTAACAATATACTCAAAAAATAAGGAAGACAACATTCAACATTTGACTTGGATCTTTGAAAGGTGTAGGAAGTATGGAATATATTTGAACCCTAAGAAGACCATATTTGGTGTATAGGAAGGAAATGTCTTAGGTCATATCATATCTCGGGAAGGAATCATCGTCAACCCTTAGCGAATCAAATCGATAACTCAACTCCCTTTGCCTCACAATAGAAAGGCCATGCAATCCTTTTTTAGGAAAATCAACTTTGTGAGAAAATTTACTCCTGACTTCGCTAAAAATGTTAAACCTTTAAAAGAATGATTCACAAAGATGCATAATTTAAATGGGATGAAGAAAGGAGAGGATCTTTCAATAACATCAAAATTGTCATCTCCCAAGCACCAGTGTTGCAAAGCCCTAACTTTAGAAAACATTGTTTCCTCTATACCTTTTTTCTGACCAATCCTTGGCTACAATACTTACCCAAAAGGATGATGAGAAAAATGAAGAAACAATGTCCTTTATGAGGGCCAACCTCCAAGGAGTTGAACTAAACTACCCTGCTATAGAAAAACATGCTTACGTAGTATATAAAGTAGTCAATCATTTCATATCCTATATCCTGAAGAATCACATTATGATCATAGTACCACATCCAACCGTCTGATCTTTGTTCACTCAATAAGAGATGGGAGAAAGGATGGTAAAGTGGATGACAGTCATTCAAGAATTTGATCTATACATAAAACCTGCCAAAATGGTCAAAGGATGAGGATTGTGTAAACTGACTGTTGAGGCCCAAGATCTGATCAACACGAAAGACCCCAGTTTGGAAAATGAACTATGGTTATGGTGTGGAGAAGCCTTATATGTACCTCCCAGGAAAGAATCTTGGTATGGAATTTTTTTTATCTCCTACATCATGGAACTTGTCCAAAAAACCTAAACCTTGGAGAAAGGAGAGCCCTCAGGTTAAAATCCGCTCAATATCGCATCATAAATTTCACTCTTTTATGCGTAAACTATGATGGAGTACTTCTTAGATGTCTTGAACATAATGATGCATAAAAGGTACTCAAAAAACTCAATGACGACCTGATAGGCAGACATTTTGCAGGAGAAACCACAACTCACAAAATATTAAAGGTTGGTTATTATTAGCCCACTTTGTTCAAAGATGCTCATGCATATGCCAAAAAATGTAAATATTGTCAATTGAGCACCGATAGGGAAAATAGACTAGCCATTACACTCTAGCCGGTGACCATATCCATATCTTTTGAGCAATGGGGAATATATTTCATCAGGGAAATCACTCCAAATTCTTCAAAACAACATAATTATATCTTTACTGCAACAGATTATTTCACAAGGTGGATAGAGGCTATCCTTCTCACACACATTAATGAAAAGGTAGTGATCCAATTTTTAGAACAACAACTAATAACAAGGTTTTGGATGCATTTAGTATTCTTTCTTGACAATGATGCTTATTTACTTCCACACGCTTGAAAAAATTCACCCTCGATAAAGGGATCATAATAAGATATTCTGCAAACTATTATCCATAAGGGAATGGAGTAACAGAGTCAACTAATAAAAATCTGGTGCGGATTTTAAAAAAGAAAGTTGTTGAAAATCAAAGAAATTGGCATAATTTACTTCATAATTCTCTCTGGGTCAATATAGTGACACCTAAATAAGCCATGGGAAACTCTCCATACTTTTTGGTATATGGGAAAGAATCCATTCTCCCAAACAGATTGTACCTTCCATCTTTACATCTTTCCCAGGCATCAAGAGGTCAGCGCTTATCCACTCTACAACAAAGGATTGATACCCTTCTCATGTTGGATGAAGAAAGGGAAAAGGATAAAGTTAATTTCACTGCTCATCAACAGGTAGTTAAAATATGGTTTGAAAAACATAAGGCAAAAGAAAAACGTTTTGAAGTAGGAGACCTAGTCTTAAAGTGGGATAAAGAAAACACATACAAAGGAAAACACTCAAAGTTCCAAAATATATGGCTAAGAACTTTTTAGGTGGCTGAGAAGATTAGAGAAGGCACATACCAGTTGAAAAATATGAGGAGTGAGTCTGACACCCTCCCGGTAAACACCCAGGCCCTAAAACAATACTTCTCCTAAAATAAAATAAAATAAACAAATATATATATATATATATATTGGTGTTTTGTTTCAGTTTTTTTTCCTTTTTAGCATACATTTTGATCAAATTGAGTGTGTGGGTTTAGTAGAGATCGGTTGCAAATACCTTTATTTTCTTTCTTTTGCTTGCTATTTTCTTTAATTTGGTTGTGTTTTTTAAAGAAGTGGTTGATTTTAATAAATATAGTAGAACAAACTTTGCTTCTGACCTGCACTTGCATGAAAAATAAGAGATGTTGAACAGACACAAAACTTTCGAAGAATATCTACATCTTTTCTTTGCAAGCGTACTAACTTGGTAAGTGATCAAATATTTTCCTCATGGTTTGGTAAAGCCTAAAGGAAATTGTGGCTAGTTAGAAAGGATCACATGTACCTCTAGAAAGAGCTAGGAAAGGCATCACCTTAATAGTTTCACCTTTCCAATAAAAAATGTCCTCCTCTCCGACTCACTCATGACATTTCTTCCAAAAGAAAATGATATATATTAAAAGGAGTGAAAAGTCTGAGAGGGTATGCAGATAACTCTGTCGAGGCTATGGAGGCTTGCTAGAAGCAAAGTAAGGTCTGTGATTTGGAGGTGACTCTGATGGGGCTATGGACGCTCGTTGGCAGTGGAGTGACACCGTAGAAAGGGAATAATAATAACTAAAAAATGGCTTCAAGACATTGAATGCATTTCTGGACTCTTTTCAAAGAAGGGAGTGGGTCACGGTAAAAAGGAATGAAGGTGGAAAAAGGGCTGAGCTTCATAGGTGGATCTAGATTCACGAACCTTGGGAACTTATGTACGCATTGTTAGGATAGGTTCTGTTGAAAACAAAGCCAGATGGTTTCTCAGTTAGATTTTTTCACTAGCCAGGCATGAAGGAAGGAGCATAGATTATGTTTTTTCCTAGAGAATCACCATTTGTAGAGTACTAAACTCACCCTAAAAGTATTTGCAGAATATTTTTCTTTTTGGGTACCACTTTTAATTTTTCTAAGTCAGAGTCTGTATCATGGATGAATGGATTCTCTATCATGGATGAAAATAAAACGTTAAATAAAATCATCGACATCGATCCACTCATTTTCTATCAGCAAACTGATAGGACATAATACGACGAGGTTTTTTGTTGAACCTTCCACATTCTACATCGGTGTTCCTGACTGCTCTACGATTTGTTTCCATTTCAAGACCCTGCCTTTTTCCCCCGACGTCGATCATACCAGTTTTGAAAATATGAGAAGGGTCAATTGTTTTATGGGATACTTTCGGAAGGGATAAGATTAGTTTTGTTATTTAAGAGGACAACTAATGTATTGCTCAGCCCACGTTACTATCTCGTGTGTTATAACCCTATATTACATAGTATCACCTAGTGATTAGAATTTCTTCCTCTAGTCATATTTTATTGTAAATAATGTTTTATTATGAAAATGATTTACAAAAGAAAAATAATAAACAAAATAAAAGAAAAAGAAAAAGAGAAAAGAAAAGAAAAGAGGGTATAATATATATATATATATATATATATATATATATAACCCCATGAAAAAATAAAGTTGGTTTGACTCATACCGTATAATCATGATCAAACCTTTTAAATTTATGTTAATAGGTTAGTGAATAAATTTGGTCATACAGTTTAATCTTGGCCAAATTAGTTAGGCTAGAGTAATAATTAATCCAATAGTATAAGATGGATTAATGTGTTAGTTGATTAGGTTAGGAGTTAGTTTAGTGTTGTTTATTTCAATAAAAATTGCAAAAGGATTGCTAAAATACCCTTTATTTGAGTTAATTTGATGTTTTTTAGCTTAGGAAATAATGCCTTGGTGAAAAAATACGAAAGGGGGAGCTTAGCGCTACCCATTTCATGATTTTATCCTAAGATTCTTGTGGATATGACTATTTTTCATGTTGCTACTAAAAGGTGCACATCTTCCATCAATGACATCGAGCAGTGCCAAGATCAACGACCATCAGTGCATTTCATACCCCCCGACCTTTTTGCATTTAATAGTGGTGGGGGAGGTCCCGGAAAAGAGGTTTCCCCTATGCAGGCCCTGCATAACGTGTCACCCTATTAGTGTTTCTGACCCCCCCCCGACAAGTCAAATCCACTTACTTCCTACCCCACCCTATGGAATCCTACCTAACCGCCTACCTAATACTGCTCACCTCACTCTGCCACCGTACCCCACTATCATATATCACACGTCACACCCCACATACCCGTTGGCCAATAAATTCCCTCCCCATGACCATTATTCTCCCATTCATCACTCCGCGCCATAACGGACACCTCCATGCACTGTTTAACCCCATTTCTTCACCACTGTGACACTATTTGCAGATGCAGACATTGCCGACACCATTCCAAATCCAGTTTTCGAGCCAACTGCCACCAAGGTCCACTATCGACAGATGTTATTAACTCGGGTAATTATAATCCTCGATCAATTCACCTTCATAACTCAGTTAGTCATGGCTCCCAAAGATAAATCTACCGAGACATCAGAAAATCCATTTCTTCCCCCTCCCATCGACCTGGATCATATTCCCCTAGCCGATAAAGACTACAAAATTACAGAGCCGAAGTGTGAATTCAACTTATTCAAATTACACTTCTAGCTAAAGGATATTTTTCTGGATCAGACTGATGAAATTGGACTCTGGGAGTCCAATTTTCCTATGTACATGTTCCCTTATACCTTCCATTTCCCATAATTCACCCTTAAATGTCAAGCCCATTATTTCCCCTACCAAAGGACCATCGTTTCCTCTTCTAGTGAAACACTATTCACCATTACACTTGAATCCATTAATAATATGTTACAGATCCCAAGAATTTACTATGCAATCCATTTCTCTGTCGAATCCCTGAATGATCTCTATCATAAACTCTCCTTCCCTCGAAGAGCCCAGATTTTCAAAATCTTTCTGCCAGAAGATGCTTAGTTGGCCAAGAAGAACCCTCCCTATCCATATTTGATCTTCTCTGTTAGGGAAAACCATATTATTTATTCCCTCTATTACCTGTTAGGATATTTTTCATATGAATGGGTAGATGAACCTACGTTAGGTTTTTTGTCCATTTTCTCCACAATAAAAAACTATAGTCCAATTTGATTTCATTCAGTTTTTGGTTGACAACATACATGAGCAGTTTTTCAAATTTTCAACAGAAGGAATGTTCAGATATTCCTCAGTGTTGGTGTACCTATTATTGTTCTTTTAGTCAGATAGATTCTCATGTTCTCTCCAAAAATTGGATCAGGAAGGAAACCCACAATCAATGACTTTATGAACCTCATTAGTGAGGAAAAATTCGACTGAGTTCAACTTCAAGGATTCCATTGATCAATTTTATCACCTAGTGGTTTGCATGCTCAGTAGCAGAACAACGCCAATAATTAATGAAGAAGTCTAGAGAATTATTCACTTCTCTAACTTGGCCAAAATAGGAGATTGGTATCTGTACTAGAACCACACTGAAATAAGAGTATATGGATGTGAATTTCCACCATACAGACTCCCAAAATATCTCCCTATTAGGATATTTGCATTGGAATATATCAGGAAGTTGGTAAACTCTAATGAAATCCATTTTGTATCAGTTAAGAAGAAACACAAACTCATAATCAAGACCCAAATTTGTTCTTTCATATGCAACAACAAAGTTGTAGAAGAAGAGGCAGACAACCTCTTGAAATAGATGAACTTCACTCGGAGTTTCACATGGAAATATGACCCATTTGGTGTCATCTCAAAGCTCAGGGTTAAACAAAAGAGCACTCCTTATGCTCATGTACACAAGCCGAAGGTAGAAAAGTATATGAATAAGACAGATTGGAAAGAAAATACATTGTTGGAAATAGAATAACAACCTCCCCCTGTCACTTATTCACATACCAGCACACCTCAAGTAAAAAAAAAAAAGAGAGAAAGGAAATAGGTTTCCCCTTTAGTCACAGAGGTGTCAGCTGAATATTTTCAAGTTTACAAGAATAGGGATAAAACTATTCACACACCAGACCTGCTTAAAGAAGGATAAATGCAGTCCACCATAATCATGGAGGGACCACATTCCTCAACTTTCTCAGGCAGTCATTTCATAGTGTCCACATCTTCATCCAAAAAATGAACAGACACTACTCTGTCATCCGAATCCTCTCAAGAGCCAACAGGTTCAAATATCTTTGACAAATACAAATAGATCAAGTAGAAGAATGAACTCCTAAAAAACATCACATATGCCCAATTCTAAAAGTAGACCTCCACTGCCCAACATAGACTACTGTCATCATTTGAAATAGATAAAGGAAGAATGAAAATGGAATTCCTACAAGAACAACTCCCTCATCCCAAGACAATTGTTGATTATAAGAAGACTTATTTTGAGTTTGATGTGAAGGAGGTCCATCTAGTGGACCAAATGGACATGCACAGGAAAACAAGGGAGATGATATTCTCCACTCTAACAAACACCTCACCGACTTCTTCAAAATTGCATGTGTCTCTGAATAAAATCCAATCCCAATTGAATATGGAGAAGATATCCTCTTTGGCCAAGGACAATAAGATAAAATCCCTAGAAGATTTGGTGCTAAAGATTGGGTATGACCCATCAAATTTCAAGGTAGCGAAAGAATTGTTGAGTAATAAAAATGTTGATATAGCATCCTTGAGAAAGAAACTGAAGCTTCCAGCCACTGAAGATTCACAAGCAAAGGAGGTGGCTGAAACTGAAGGCCACAAAGAGGACATGTTGAAGCTTATCATAGAGTAGAATGCATAGATAAGAGAGATGGAGGAAAATATGGATAAATTGATAAAAGAGAAAGAACAAAGTGTGTAGATGGCTATTATTCCACTAGAGGCAGTCCCTCTGACAAGATTTAGGACATCAGAAGAAACTACAACAACAAAGGTTCCATCAGTCATCCTAGTGCAAGTTACATATGCTTCTAAGAAGCTTGTGAAGTATATGGAAGACATGTCCCTTCAAGGGGAGGATATCAGAAAGTTACAAGAAGAAGTTAAAAACCTCCAAGACCTGAACTCTATTTTCTAGTACAGCTATCATGCAGAAATGAATAAATCTTAGAGATTCAGCCAACAACTACAACAACTTCAGAAGCATATTGTTGTGACAAAGACCTTATTTGAGTCCAAAGAAAACATCTAGGTGGATATCAACAAATCTATGGCATAAATATGGCCATTCATATAGATCATATTTGAACAACATGAAATATTATAGAAGGCTAGAGAAGCAATTGGGAAAATAAGAGAAGAGCTAGGAGAAAGACCTACAGAGGCCACTAAGCTCATCAGATTCCTAAACTCCAAAAACAAGTAGGAGTTAAAAGCAATGGGTATTGAAGACAGGACATACACCATCCTTGAGGTCAAGAAGGTCTTGACTAAGAAAGGATTGATGCTATAGCTAGAGGAGAAGGCCCAGATGATGGAAATTGGAATTTAGATATTTTTCAACAATATTGAACTACTATACAAGAAGGGTCTCCCTGGACTGCTAGTACTCAATGACAAGATAATCACTATGTCAGATTACAAGCAAAAGATCAAGGCAATGGAAAAGGATGGTTCCAAGTTTGCAAGTATACAAGGAAGAATTACTGGTAAGGATTTCCTAGAGACATTACAGTTGGACCTGAGCATCCAACATGAGATAAAACATATTTTCATCACAAATCCCACTTTTTCCAAATATACTGAGATGGAAGAGATATACAGAAAGTTACTCAAGGTTTCCATCCCTAGTAAAAAGAGATGGGAATATTTATTTTCTTTACTTGAGTAAAGATAATCTTGAGGTTCCAGTCAGCATGGAGCAGACAGACAATTCAAAGATAATGAGTCACCAAATACTTCCACAAAATCAGCACCAAGGATCCGAATAGATAAACATAATTCCTATATTTTGTAATATGAGATCTGATTAGTTAGATTTTTCCTCCATAATATCCTAGTCATTTATGACATGATCAAATGTAAATTATTGTATAAATACTTCTTCCTTCAAATTATTGAGGGTTGATTTTTGCACCTAGGATCTATTGTGTAATATTTTGAAAGGATCGACCAGTAATAAAACAGGCTATTCACATGATTCTTGTGTCAGATTGTTGGTGACGTCTCTCTTTATTTTTTGAATGTTTTCATATTCTCTATGATCATTTATTTATTTTAGTTTATAATCATTAAAAGGAATTCAATAGAACAAAACTTATCTTGTATACTATGTCTCTGGTCTTTTTATGGTCTATATGTTTTTCATCTAAAATTGAGTAAGGGAATTCTTAACTGCTCCTTTTCTTGGTGGACTCTCATATATTTTTTGTCTTATTCACCTCATATAATCTAAATAGATCCAACAATTTTACTACCTTTCCATGTGGAGAAAACCTCATAAAAATCTAAATCTGATTCTCATCTTTAATACAGACCCCATATCCCAATGGAAATTAAATGAATTATTTCAGCAAACTATTACAAACAAACACACAAATTCTGACTATCATAACTAGCCTAATATTCAAAACTTAAACAAAGCTAAATCTTACAGAGAGATTCCTCTCTGAAATTGGCAAGGCTAGATCCCAGTTTCAAAAGTGGTTTTGATAGTTGTCAATTTCTTCTACCCTTGACAACCTCTGGGAATTATAGAGTGATAACACTGTGCACTGACCAAACAATATAAGTTTGAATCCCAAGCATGGTTTGGATTTAGTGATGGATTCTGCAGGGTGCATTTACAACCTTGAATTTAAGAACTGATGTGACAAGGTAAGTATTCTCTCTATTTAAATTACAAATACATATTCAAATGCACCATTATGTGCACACATATTTTATTCCCCAGAGTAGACGAAGGAGAAAGATATCACATCAAATATATTACAAACAATATTTAACTCTAAACTAGGTTAATCTTGTGCAAGGAAGAGGTATGTTTTGTCTTCATCATTTATACATTTGCGATTGCATCCGTAGTACTTTTATAGGTTGGTATCTCACTCTATCTGTTTACAGAAAATGCCTCCAATAAAGTCAAGAACTAGGCGCTCACCAAGAATGCCCAAACTAAAGGAATTAGAGGTCATGGAAGGATCTATGCCTAATGCTGCAAGGGAGTTGGATTTCTCCTCAAAGATGAAATTGGTTATCCGCATGTCCACCAAGAAGTATTTTATCCAACTTCAAGTGTTCAGTGACATAGAAGAAACCATTGGATCTAAAGTGGTGCTCCCACATTGGGGAGTCCTTTACAAAAAAATTAGTCGGGGGGAATACCCTGAGTTCATGCCTCATAGAAATCCAAATGCTCGAATATTGGATGATGAGGTGTTTCCAAACATTAAGAGGTCATATATGCATAGGGTGGTATCCAAAAATTAGTTATGCCCTGCATTGAGACCTTGGGATGGATAATTGACCATGCTGACATAGTAAAGTGCACCATCAATAATGAACAAGATGATTATGTTGGTGTTTTCATTCCGACAAAGGTGCGTAAGTACTACAAACTCAGAGACCCAGAGGAACGGATAAAAACAAACTTCATGGTCAAGTTCTATGAGATTCATGATACCAACTGACTGCTAGCCTCATCGTGGAAATAAGAAAAAAAATTCACAAATAGGAGCATCGTTTGGTACAAAAAATTAAATATCCGAGAGCCATACATGTATATGATGGCGTTAATCTATTGGTTATATGGAGAAAATGATTGCTCCAAATTTTTAGATGCATTGATGCCCTTAGCATATACCGTGGAAATTTTGGGGAGCAACTTCAATTGGGGAGCCATTATCTCCATGCAACTTAGTATAAATATTTCACCAGATCAGATGCCTAATGAAGGAGAGGTTTTGGCCTTCTGCATGACATCCTACTTGTTGGATGTAATTTGCACAACATTTTTGTAGGTATGAATTTGAGCTTGCATATTTCTGAATTGCTTGTACATGTCTATTTCAACTTATTGTGGGAAAATAGATACAAGAGATCATATTATTTAATATATGATGAGTTTCTATCCAGGGTTTACTTCCTCATCTTTAGAAAAGAGTTCTCTTAGCTTTCAGTTGCAGCAAAGAAGATGATAGAAAAAGTTGGCCACTGGTACTTCAAAGAAACTAGCACTTATATTAGGGTGTTCAAAGCTACCGACGCACCCCACCTTATCCCTCTTCATGTCCTGGATCACCTCATTTTGGGGAAAATATGATACCATAACATCTTGCAAGGCTACAATGTCTCCATGTTCAAAGACAATAAGAGAGATTTCACTCGCTATGGTTTCCACATAGGATTTTACATGGTCAGAGACACTGGGCATGAAAAACAGGAGGGGTTTAATCATCTTGAGTATCATATTTATACAGGTCTCTTTTTCAAGCATGATCCCAAGGGGTTAGTTCCCCATCATGCATCATAGGTATCCTCCTCTTGGTCATATTCTCATGACAATTTTAAAGATGAAATCTTCATTGAAGGTGCCAAGGACTGGGAGGAAGTACTGCAAAGAAGGGTCAACCTAAATATGAATAAGTTTAAAGTGATGTCCTTGAATGAGTAGGTAGAGACAATAGAGAAGAAAACTCAATAATATCTCATGGTAAGAGATGAAAGAAGAACAATAGAAGCAACAAAGGCATGAAGAAAGGGGATGTTGTTACTGGAAGAAGCCCAAAGAACCATACAAAGGGAATAACAAGATCCCCCACTTAACCCTTTTATTGATCCACTAAGGACTACCCTAATAAACACCAGTGACCAAGAGGTAAATCCAAATAGCTCAAGTGTCGATCCACCAATAGAAATTTTTGATCGAGAAGAAACTGTCCAGGTGAGATCCCCATTAACAGTTGGAGTTTAGCAAAGGCCAACAAGAGTATCAGGAGGGATAGGGGTACCATCCATTCTTCTCGACCTAATTACTATATGTGATGATAATGAAGGCTCAGAGGTTTCACACATATGTTTGGTTGTAATCAACCAGGAGAAAATCCCAAGCGAAGTATCTTCTCTGGCTCCCAATGAAATTGTACCGAAACCTCGGGAAGACGGCCAGGATGCCAGAATCACTACTAATGTTGAATTTCTCAATTCACTGGAAACACATCCAACATGAGAGAATCGACAACATGGTTCCAACTCCAAAGATGACATGGACATGGGTGAACAAGGATGAACAATGAAGCTACTAGAAATTGGCACCCCACCAGCCAAATGTTATCAATGAAATTTCGTCCGCAAATGGTTATAGAAATCCAGCATCTCCAAACACCTATTAGTTCATCCATGGTCCAAAAAATTCATTTCCAAAGGGCACAAACTATACAATTGGTTATAAAATTAGCATGCACTCAGAATGAAAAGGAAGCACGTGCATGTGCATCGGTCTAAAACACCGGAAAAGGGCACATGAGCCCAATGCGGGACTGTGGACACAAAAAACCACGAACACTTTAGAACAGTGCATTAATGATTATGATTGGCCTCCCACCCACTTCTGGTTCAGGTCCCAAGTCGATTTGACCCCAAAATCTGAT
Source organism: Picea engelmannii (assembly GCA_009831015.1). Lineage (NCBI taxonomy): Eukaryota > Viridiplantae > Streptophyta > Pinopsida > Pinales > Pinaceae > Picea > Picea engelmannii. The sequence continues at coordinate 3,833,673 of ML777022.1, forward strand.
CTGAATCTGAGTGGGAGGATGGTCAAATACCTAAAGGTGCCTTAAAGGGCCCCTTGTTCACACTAAAGACCGATTGGATAATGCCTCAAAGCTTTGCTATAAAAAGAGGTGATGAGTGCACTATATTTCCAAGAATCTATTTGTATTGTTATGCTGCTTCTATTCTCCTACAAGGAACCTCTTTCCTCATTAGAGAATATAAGCACCATTTCATTGGGTTATTCACATCACCTCTTGAGTGAATGATCTTTGGATTTGTTCACCATTTCCTTTTAGTTTTCTATTTGTAAGAAGAGTTCAATCATTGTGGGTTCAAGAGCCCTCCCTTGGAGGAAGAGGGGACCCATAAGTCTCCCTTTCTCTTTGGTTTTTTCCCACTAATACAATCTATCCATTGGTAGCAAGAATATCGGTCTTTCTTTTGTTCTATTTCCCTAATGCACTTTAGTTTAGTTTCTTTAATTGTTGTTAGCTTAGTTGTTTATTTGTTTCTTGTGCTTGATGTTTCTAACTCTTACACTGATTTATGTCATGTCTAGCTAACCCAACTGGACTTGTAAGTGTCCTTCTTTTGATCATTTAGGTGACAAAAATGATACAACAGATTGGTAACTCCACTGGGGATAGGTATAAATTTCCTTTCCATTTGGGTTGTTTGAGAACTTATTTTTGGTTTATTTAACTTGCATGAACCATAACTAGCCCAAGATTGCCTGCAAAAAGTTAAATTCAGAAGCTGAGCTAAGAGAATTTCATCTGAAATTTTCTTTCTGGTAGTGTAACAGAAAGTGCACAGGTTGTTTAGCCCATAGGTGCGCCTTCCAAGCACGTGTGCCAAGAGAACCTTGTTCCTTGGCACCTTCTGTGCACCTGCATCAACATGTCATTTTTTATTTGTGCATTGGTGCCACATGCGCCTATGTCTACTCTACGACCTACGCATCTGTCCAGAAATTCAAACATTGTAAGGGTTTATGTGATATGTTGAATTCCCATAGCCTTATTAAGATTGATTCTATGAAAATTGTAATATGCACCACACTTAGATTCCCTCTCCACATGAAGGGTTAGTCAAAACATAGGCACTTAGGGGGTTAAAATCCATATTTATCCTCTTTTTGTTTTCATTTTTCCACATGGATGGCTTGCTTTGATTAGAGTTAAGTTGTAATCATTCTATATCCAATATATAACCACTTGCATTGGGACCATAAATTGAACGTCAATCATTGAGTATGCTCTTCTCTCATGCCATAGAGCAATATTGAGAATCAGAAAAACGATTGAGGGAAAATTTCATCTCCCTTAAAAAATAAAATCTTTAGGAGAGGACAACAACCCCCTTGGGACTCCTCTTAGTTTCTTTTTCAAACACATCTTAAATTTGTAAGGGACCATACATGCCCACATGCTACAAAGATAGGATAGTTTTGAAGCTACTTTCTTAGATTACATCACTAGGGGAGTTTAAAGGTTATTGTAACGGGCCCATACATGCCCACATGTCCACAATCTAGGATAGTCTTTTAAATCTTCTTAGATTAAATCACACTAGGGAGTTAAAGGATTGGTAAGGACCCATATGTCCACATGCTAGTTCTCTAGGGGCTTTAAAATTCTGCAAGGTTGTACCAATGGCATCTAGTAAATTAGGTAATCAAGACTTGTAAGGAACACATGAAGTCGACATGTTGCAAGGTGACACCTAATTTATTAAAAATTTGGCACACTTTCATTTGTTCACACACAAAGTCACTACTCACTAACATAGTTTCATCTAAAACCATGGAGGTTGAATTAAATTTGCTCCAAAGGGATTCTGAAACGCCCGACCCTTTTCTTGACGACCCTATCCACTCCCACTTAATTTGAATGAGATTGGTTCACACCCCCAATCTCTCAAAACAACCACATCTAAATGTTTTCTAAAAGCTCACTAAGTTTTCCTCCAAAGGAGGTGCCAAAAGAATTTTTTTGGTCTAGGTAGGATCTTGGGGATAGGCATCCAAATAACTCCTTGTTATCTGGTTTTCCCATCTTCAAACATTAGAAGTTGTCAAATAGGGAACTTTAAATCCTCCAAGTCAATTGTTCATAACACCATAAGGCAGGGAGATACCCATGAAGGGTCAAAGGTTGAGGTCCAGTTGTTGTGTGCATCCCCCTTTGAGGCACCCACCTCTTGGACGGTATCCATCCTGTGACCCATTTCTGAGGACAAAAATCTAAATGTCACACTTTGACTGAGGTACCTAGTGACCAAATTTTAGGACATCCACCCAGGTGTCAATTGTGGGCTGCAATTGCACCTTGATCGAATTTTGTGTGGCTATTGGGAAATATCGCCAGCTCTTTCAGGATATGTACCCTCTACCCCTCATTATAACTAATGATTTCATCCTTCACTAATTACTCTTCCAGTAAATTCAGACCCCACTATTGAATGCTATTGGAAGGTCCAGTCCTATTTGAGAGGAAGGACATTACATCTTTTTAGGACACAAGCATTTTCTTTATTTGTTCTCCTACGCGAACAAAATCCACCTATCCACATATATGATTTTTTGCCAATTGATTTATGTATTATGCTCTTGTGACTACAAAATGATTGTGAGATATATTGTGAAGGTCCAAGTTATACAAAGTCTCTTGTTCATTTATTACTCTCATCACTAGTTTCACACATTCATTTTTCTAGTCGAACATCATAGGGGACCCACAGAACCCCTTCCATTCTAGATGCTTGCAAAATATCCCTCCCATTCAAGGAGGAGGTCCTCATCTTGCCCACTCATCATCTCAACCCTCTCACACCCCCATGAGTGCAATTGTCTTGGGACCAACTTTGATTGTTTCCACTTTACTTGGGTCCACTTACCAAGGTCAACCATCCACTAGCTTTCCTTAACAAGGAAGTAGGGGGCACACTTCTTCCCAAGGAGGAAGTACCACCCCACCTAACCCCCCTCATGGATTAGGTACACAAACCACTCACAACATGGCTGGAATGAATCCTCCACCGCCACTCCATATACCCTACTTGGCTTCCCTCAACATACAGGATCTGAGTAAGATCACCAATGATCCTATATTGCACGACCCCACATGGCCTGCAATGCCTACCAAATTACCTTAAGACATTTCCAACTTTGAAGGGAAGGCAGGAGATGACCCTGCCAACCATATCATGACCTTCCACCTATGGTGCTCTTCAAACAACATCGCTGATGAATCCGTCCAGTTACGGTTATTCCAATGCACGCTCACTAGCCCATCAACCAAGTGGTATGTAGATGAAAAATTAGGGTCCCATGTGACTTTTGAATCATTTTCCAAAGCATTTTTGACCTTATTTCAACTACCAATCCGTCATGACAATGGTGTCAAATTTCTCTCGGAGTTTAAAAAAACCTCAGCCACACATATCGCTAACTACATTCATGAATGGCGTCGATGAAATAGCTTATGTAAAGAAGAAACCACCAAAGAACAATGCCTGGATTGGTTTCTCAGATCAATTGTCTCCCTCCTTGCCAAGGATGTGGCCTCCACCTTCCCCCAATATGAAGAGGAATCCATTAGAAAGGCTCAATAGTATGACCTCATTTACGTGAATTCAAGATACTTATACACAGTACTACCTGAAATCCCAAGACCCATACCATTCAGCCAAGACAAACCTAGGATGTATCACTCAACAGACGGATTGATTGATACCAAAACACACCATAATCTGTACATCCAACCACCAACTATGTATGGTACACCCCAAAATCCACCAATATATGGTATACTTCCTTATTACCCCCCTCCCCTATACCCACCACAATACCCTATGGTACCCCCTCCACTCATGAGTGGACCTACATTGACACCCATGATGTGTCCACCTATACAACCAAGTTCTGGTACTACCTCTACCTCATCTTACTCCCTATGCACTAGTGAAAGCATCACACCTTCCTATGTACCATACATATCATTGCCACAAAATAATCCATACTTTCCATTTCTTGGTCCTCCCCCACCCATGTCTCCACCACAAGGACAACCACACACTGGGGTTAACTTTGTTCAACCCTCTCCCATTCATCAATTTCAAATATTTCAACAACTTAATATGGAAAATTTATCCCATCAGTCGAATAATGCCAAAAATAAAGGAAAAAACTAAAACAATAATAATCCCGAACCATGAGGAAATAACCCCCAACAAAGCCAACCTGCTAGGGGCAATCAAAATCAAGGGAACCATAACCCCCAAGGGGGAAATAAAAACAAATGCCAAGGGAAGAATAACAAAAAACTCTGGAAAAACTTCCATTGTTCCCTTTGCGCTGAGTATGGCCATTATACTCACCATTTCCCCCAAATTGATGACTTTAAATGGATGAAAGAATCCGTGAACAGACCTCGTCCCCTAACACCGCCTGCCCCCCAGCAGGACCCACAATAGTATGTGAAACAACCACCCTCGGTGGTGTTTCAAAACTTGATTCCACACAAAGGTGTGATGAACACCCAACAGGAGATCTACCATGCCCCACCACAGATAGGACAATATCAAAACCTTGGCACCCTTGCGGATCGCACTATCCTCCTCACTAGTGAAGAGGAATTCCTTCTACAAATGTGCAGTCGTCAATATAGCGCACCCCCTGAATCTACTCCCACCACATAGGACATATTTCTAGTTACAATGAAACCCCCTCTGATGATTATGTAATGTCCCCACTTTGGTACATCATCACAGGGCAGAGATTTATGATGACCAGAGTAGCCAGATGGATGTTATAGTGAGTACAGGGGTATTTGAGAGGCATTGTGGGATACAACTTGCATTGATGATAATATTCCATCATTATGAGCCATTCCGCACAGGTTGGCTTTGGTTTTGTTGCATTCCGATGATTTCCAAGATTTTGACTATTTTGAGCTATAAGTCAATGGAATTCACTGAAGAGGTCATTTTGGGCACATTACTTGGAGGAACCTCTCAGTGTAATAGCTCATTGGAATCGGGAGGAGTAACACTACAGGATGGGATGGCTACAAGTGAATTTCAGTGGCCAGGGAAGCCACAAGGAGAGATAAGGATCTTTTCAAAGGTAAAAAGGTTAATTAATTAATTAAATATTAATAAAATGAAAGTCACTTTGGAGGGACAAGGTGAGCCAAAAATTATAAAGGAAAGGCAAGGGCCTCTTCTCATTCATTCATGTATGTTTATCTTTTGATTTATGGCTTCTAGCTAGTGAGCCCAACATTGGGGGGTTTGAGGGTTTTGATTAACAAACCCTCGAGGACAATTCGGTGGTGAAAAATTCCACCTAGCTTGTCCCAAGCTTGGTCTCGGAGATTCAATACTCTCCCACACCATTCTAGCTCAGTTTTACATCAGTGCAGGAGGGTTCTACACAGCCACAAGCATAGGAAGAGAAGGAGGGTGCACCATTGGGGGTTTCCAGCAAGGGGGGTGCACCATCTTTGGAGAGAGGTTCATTGTAGGAGATTGGCAGGGCCTTTGAGGATTCTATCACTTGGGTTTTCATTATAGGGCCTTGGACATCAGATATAGTGATTTCTAAGAGATATTTATGGCTCAGATTATTTCTTGAGCAGTGGGACGAATTGAAGAGAAGGAGGGCATTTTTGAGATTCATATCTAGTCAGTTTGGAGGGGTTACACTTCAGATCTGACCCATAGACTTCACCTAGTGACTTGCAGTGTCCCAATCTATATTTCTGGAGAGTTTCAAAGCATTTGGAGGCCTCCTTCAACAGGGCTGAATTATCTAGGGCTTCAATCATCCAGTGGGGTGCGCCATTCAGTGGGGGATTTCAAATCTACAGAGATTGAGAGGGAGCTTGGAGATTCGGGCACCTGGGTTATTCTTACCATCACTTGATCTATCAGTTGGCATATTTCTTCGGGTGATTGGACACTTTTGGCAGCAGGGCCGAGTTATTGAGGGTTTCAGCCTTCTATTGGAGTGTGGAATTCTTCAACTGGAGAGTTTGGCATTTAGATCTTCTTGTATTGATCTTCATTTCTTATTCAGCCTTTGGAGGCATTATTTTGTATTAGCGGGAGCACTTTGTAGCAGCTCATATCTATTGTCTATGTTCTTGGCCATCTGTTGAGCATTCCAGTTCGACATCTTCATTGTAGCAGGTTTCTCTATTTTATGAATAAATAAGATTTGAGATGTTTTGGATTGTCTATCTTATTGCATATGGTTGAGGTATGTTCCATGGTTATCTCTTTTTGTTATTTTCTGCATACACAGATATAACACATCTAAACAAATAGATCAACAAACTATTTGACGAAATACCACAACCACAAAAGTTTTAAAAGACACCAAAACAATGATGATCCTTTCATAATGTCTTGGGATCATTACAGATTCCACGCCCTAACACTGAGACCCCCCTTTGTATTCCTCGTATCCCCTTATGTCAACAAACCTCAGGCTAGGGCAGCACACAATTATAGTTTGGTTGACGATCTGGCACAATCCCCTGCTGCAATGTCAGTGTTGGAAGTCCTCCAAACATGTCCCACTCAACAAAAGTACTTACTCTCTGCCTTGGGGGCAGTCGAACCTACTGATACTCGACTCATCACATTTGATCTAGATTGTGGAGAACCTCATCTCCCCACTTTGGTATCTTTTCAGATACCAATCAATATACGAAACATCACAATTCATTGATGCATCAACGATGAAGGTGCATCCACATGAATCATGTTCAAAATTGTCTGGAAAAAACTCGGCTCTCCCGAGTGTTACACATCAAAATTACTCAACTGGATAAGTGTCACATGTTCCTCTCAATTGTCATAAGTTTCGCATCTTCCTTACAACTTTCGCAAGTGTCGTGAGTTGTTCACAAGTGTTGCAAACATTGTTCAAACATACTTCCATAACGACGACACTAAGGAGGCACTTAAAACATCCCATACACTTGATTTGGAGAAGGGGAACTGGTTAACTGAAGTCAAGGAACTCTTATCACCTGAGAAGAGCTCTTAAACAAAGGTTCTGAGGGTGAGCACTCCCCTACATCAGCCTTAGGAGCGTTGGCGCTCCCCTATAAGGCCTCAAGGAGCGTTATAACATTTGCCTGCCCCTCTAAAGGAGAACTATCCACCTTTGGAGCGTTGGCTCTCCCCTCAAGCTTCCTAGGAGTGCTACAGCGCTCTGATGCCCCTTTTGAGGGAGCGCTGCCTAATCTGAGGCAGTAGTTCGCCCATTGAGGAGAATAAGGAGAGGATCCTTCAAATTTAGAAGGTAGTTGCATTCAAATTCTTGGTTCCATTAGAAGATCCCTGATCTAAGAAGGAAGTTCCTCAACTTGTTCTAAAGATAACTCAAGAGGTTAAGCTCCTCTTAACCTATATAAGCAAGCTCTATGATGGTGAAAAGGGGAAGAATTGCTAGCATCAAACCTATGATCTCATAGGAAACACACAGTCAGTCAAAGGAGAAGTGATCAGTGAAGCTTCTATCATCCAGGTTGTGGATCTTTCGAGCAAGGGTTAGACAAAGGGGACTTGACGAAGCTGTCGCATTCGCATCAACGATTGTAAGTACTGTTGTCGTTATTATCATCAACATGACATTCTTGGCCTATTTCTTTCTAGTTTGTGTCTGATCTCACATGAACCTATCATTGATAGATAGATCTGGTTTCAAGCTAACATCAATAGGGTATGAAGCGTTCATACTTTGTTTGTCTACAAGACTCAGTGAGGAGCGAGAGTTCAAAGCTCGATCTGGAGCGTGCAGGGACAAACATCGATAAAAAGGTATTGCTTTTATCCTTCCTTCTCATGTGCTAATTTTTATGGATTTGAAAGGAAGTCAGTGTCCATGTTAAGAACTTTCTATCTTAGAGTAGGGTCTAGCTCTTTGAGGCAATCTACCTGTCTGCAGGGAGATTTTCCTACAACAGAAACTAGCGACTCCACTAGGGAGTCCTCAAATCAAAACCTCTTTTTTTGATTTCTCCTCATAGACCTTGTTTTACCCCTTGATCATTTCAGACTTGGTTCACTTCCCTTTTTATTGGTTTCATGAGCTGATTGGCTCCCTACCCCATCACACCCAGCCTAATTGTCGAAATTGAACTGTAATTTTTGAATTTTTGACATTTTTAAGATCTTTTTGAACTTGGCGCCTCTGTCCCTGTGTTAACAGAGCACCAAAGCTTCCTGAGTGCCTTACATAGAGCGCTAAAATTCTCCTTGCCTTTGACAACAGAGCGCCAGCCCTCCTTTGGCCAATAAACCTTCCAGAATTATTTTTCAGGGTTTTTCCTCTATGTCTCTCTTGTTGGGTAACCTTGTGAGTCAATCCTTCTTCTTTCCAGCTTTGACATCTATCTTTTTCTTGAAGAACAAACATCTTGTTGTTTGGATTTTGTAGCCTTCTTCACTATTTTTTTTGAGTTTTTCTGCCATTCGGAGTTTGAAACCCATGCATTGTCTTTCTCTCCTCGTCGACTGAACGAAAAACGTCGGTGAAGGTCATCAAAGGTCTACATATCTTTTCATTTGGTTTTAGTTAAGATCACTGTTATTTGACATTTCCTTTGCTGTGAAGTTTGATTTCTCTTTGATTGTTTCCTTTCTTTCGCTTCTTGTTTTGATCACAACGAGAGGGTGTATTGTTTGTATGATTCTTGCTTGTGTTGGTCTGATTTTCATTCATCCAAAAAGATAATTGGCAAGACGAGCATCATTTTGAATTAATCATTATTCATATGAAAACAATAAAAAGAATCTTCATGATTGATTGTGCATATTAGAAGGTATCTCAAAAGCTTTAGCATCACATCAGGATTTTATTGAAGAAAATTTGTTTGAGGACATTCCTTATTTGTGCTTGTTAGTGAAAAGAACTCTCTCTCTCCCTTAGATAGATGTTCATTGAAAAGAAATGACTTCTTATCATCTTTGATGCATTTTTGGGACTGAGTCATAATTCCATTCATTTCACTTCCATGCACCCCTTTTGAGTAAAGAACAGCTATAAAATCAATGCTAATTAAAAAATTATTTAGAACTTTTTCTTTTCTAGGATCCTCCACCAACAGTAGATTAGGCTTAGTACTTTGGATTAGGCTATGAGCATAACTCTCCAAAGTTTCCAAAACAAACATTAGCATCCTGAGTTAGGGATAGTCAAATCCAATTATCATATAAGTCTGCCTGGGATCCCCCTCTAACACAGGGGTTACGCATGAGGTCGCATTCGGGTGAGCTATGGGGACTAACCCTCCGTGGTTTAACTGATTGTGGTGGTCAGATCATATTATGAGGATCGCTTAAAGGTAAATCCACAATTACTGCATGGAAGCCTTTTAGTTGATTTTGGGCTCGATACCCTGCCCGTACATTCGGATCAGACTGTCGACTGTTCCCGCCCAGTGGCTGACTGTGAATTGGTAACCTTAGTGGACATAATCTTTAGGGTCTTACACAAGGTGACAGTGACAAGAAGTCTCAATGTACCTGGAGCAGACATTGGTCAAACTCACTCGAGCTCCTTGGAGGGTAAATCCACAATTACTGCGTGGAAGCTTGCACCAAGGCGTAAGTCCGTTAAGTGGGTCGCCATTGTAACTGTTCCACCCTATCCCCGCCCCTTCTGGACTTGATCATGCGACATTGGATTTCATCACCAACTAGTACGGTCATCAAAAGAAGGTCCTGTTTGCTTGGTTGTGATTCTTAGATTTTATTAGCGTATGCTGTTTCTTTTCGGTAGTTGGCCATAAATCTTTTTTTCCAACTCTTTTTCACCAACATCAAACCTCCACGCCGTTCGCGGAGGCTAAAAGGACTTCCTCCAGAAAATATGGAAGAAAACACCCCTTTACCCCCTTATTCTATGGAGGAATCTCCTCAACAGAGTGAGGTTCAAGACACTACAACTTCCCAGGAAGAAGTTCCCACTCCTTTAGAGAATTTTTGGATTTTTTCAGAGTCTCCGGAAGCTTTCTGCATTCCGGAGGGATATGAACGACGTGTCCTCCAACTTAATTCCGTTGGTGAATTTGTCGTCGTCAATTCTTCTGACATTCCAGTTGGGTCTCATCAAAACCCTTTAGTGATGACCCTTTTTGGACCACAGACATTGTTCGAAGTCCACCGCGCATGGTGCGAGATCTTTATGGAACAGGGATGGGTGCTGACGCACCCATTTCCTACACCATACCCCTAAACCATTTTACTGATACCACCACTTTTATGGCCACACTGCCTGTTGGTCTGAACATACCATCCATTGCCCCAAGGTCTACTCTTCCCCTCCAAACGACCCATTCTACAATGGTCCCTCACATTCCGACTATTCCCACCAGTAATGCAGTGGTCAACCAAGTTGTGATTGGCACACCTGTAACACCAAGACCTACGCTACCTTTTGGGTTCAGAGCACTGAATACTCCCACTGCCACTACTACCCAAACCACTACTACCCAAGTTATGCCAAGAAGTTCCATACCTATCCAACAACCCAGAGGGACTGGTCTTGGTGGTCCTAATCCGCTCGGCAGCACCGATCAGTCATTTACGTCTGGTTCTCAAATTCTGGGAACTCTACCTCAAGTTGGGGGGCATCCTCCCACCGGAGGACAAATTCCATTCAAGGGGCACCCTCATGCTGGGGGACAACCTCAATCTGGAGTCTACCATCAACCACATGGATAAAATGTGTCTCCCAGACCCAATCCGTGGAACGTCCCTTTTCCAAGAAACCCACAGTTCTCGGCAGGACACAATTCTTAGACTCCGCAACAACCCCCTTATGGACAAATTCCAAACCCAACCTATAATCCACAAAACCCTTCCAATTATCCTCTGCTCACACATGCTCCTCAAAAAACCACGAATCCTATGTACCCTAGTCAACACCAACCCCATACAAGAGGGTCCACTAGTTACAATTATCCACATAACCCGATGATTGGCCCTACTGGTGTCCCCATGCCACACCAGCATTACCCATAGGTTAATCGACAACTAACTTTTCTAGCTACCCTAGACCTTCCAGACTTGTCTCAGTTAACGAACGATCCTATTTATCATTCTCCAGTTTGGCCAGCTATCCCATCTAAACTTCCTTCTAATATCCCAAAATTTGATGGAAAGTCCAAAGAAGACCTAAACAACCACGTGATGACTTTCCATTTGTGGTGTTCATCCAACTCCCTCATGGACAATTCTATACGTTTGCGTCTTTTCCAACGAACGCTTACAGGTTCTGTGGTATCTTTTCACGATTTCAACTCTCTCGCCATGTCTTTCCTCACGCACTTCCAACTACCTATTCGATACGAGATGGGTACTGAACTATTAACCTCCCTTCGTCAGACAATGTCCATACATATCTCCGATCATATTCATGAATGGAGACAACGATGAAGGCTAATCAAAGCGGTCATTCTTGACCAATTGTTAGCGGAATGGTTTACTAAATCATTGCTACCCCAGATTGCTCGTGATGTTGCCATGGGTGGTGTAGTCACCGAGGAAGAAGCCATTGCTCGAGCTCAGTAATTAGACTTAGTCTATTCACAATCTGGTACTCTATATGAGTTGATACCGAATGCTACCTATGCCACTAACGATCCATCCAAACCATCATCTGCTTCCCACGTGGATGGAGTTATTGGCTCTGTCACAACCCAATCTACTACCCAGTCGGCTGGAATGATTCAGCGGCCCGCTTTGACAGCTGCTCCCAGCCCGACTGCACCCTCTTCTACCCCCCGTCAAACTCAGTTCTTTGATGTGAATGCAGTCCAATCGACCCCTTCACAACAACCTGGGGTAAAGAAGAAAGCGAGAAACAAACCAAAGAAAAACAATAACAACGAACAGCCAAAAAATCAACCGCAAACCCCTGCTGCCGGAAAACAACCACAACAAAAACCGAAATTCCCTTGTCTCATTTGTGGTGATGATCACTACACTCGAGACTACCCACATCGCGATGAAGTGGCCAAGCTTTTTAAGGGAAATTCACAACCCGTTGTGCTTACTCAACCTTTTCCACAACAACAATCTTTGGTTGCTCAAACCCCCATTGCTGGGGGCAGTTCCAACCCACCCCATGATGAGGCCTTGACAAGTGCCCATATTTACATGTTCAATGGGGTTAATCTGACCACTCGCTCTGCAACGTATGACGCACTAGTTAAACCTGATAAACCAAAGACTACTAATGGTTCTACACCGGAGCTGTTACCCTCCTCCATTAATCCTTCGTCTGTTATTCCTCCATCTGGGCCACTTCAAATTGAGAAACCTTCATTTGACTCTATCTTACGCCCTCTTAAGAGAACCATCCAGAAATCCACCTTCAATCCTAATTCACGGGCTGCCCAAAACTACAACATTGTAGAAGATTTGGCCCAAGCATCGTGTGTTATGTCCGCCTTGGAAGTTCTACAACACTGCCCTATCCAACGTAGAATGCTCTTAGCTGCTATCAGCGCTTTTGATCCCGAGTCATCAAATAATCTCACGTTTAATCTGGATGATCATCAACCATGACTCTCCTACCAGCTAGCTTTCCAAATCGATGTTGTTGTTCACAATCAACAAATTCATCGAACTATCATGGATGAGGGAGCCTCTACTTGTGTCATGTCCTTAGCTTGCTAGAAGGGCTTGAAATCACCTACCCTTAACAAATCTGCTACGATGTTACACACTTTCGATGGCTGAGGTTTTCATCCTCATGGGTTATTACAATCCCTAGCTTTTCAGTTGGGCAAAAAAACTATTACCGTTGATGTCGAAGATGCAGTCTCACCCGAAGTAGCAATATGGAGTTGTAGGAAACAGGTGTCTACAACTAGAGGAAATGCAAAGTGAATCTAGGACAACAACACACAACAATCAAGATATTCTTTACCCTTCCTAGTCTTACTGCACAAGTTATATCTCTGATCTAACACAATAATGCAGTAATAGTATATCAGATGGAAAATAACACAACATCAATCAAAAACAACAACAAGATATACATGGTTCACCCTCTCCCTAGGGCTACATCCACAGAATTGTGGTTCTTGATATATTATATGAAAACATACAGCTCTATCTATGCACTTAGCTTGCAGATATCTGTCTCTCCCTCTCTCTCTCCCTCCCCATGTGCACCCAGTTGCAGGGTTGATCTTCACACCCAGCTGAAGATCCACAATACAAACTCTATATTTCTCTCAACAATAATCATAGTATCAATGAACCAAATTATAACAAACCCTCCAAAGTATTCTAGACCTTTATTTATACGTTACATGATCAAAATCTAGGTGTCAAAACCATAGGTATAAAACCCTAGGTGCCAAAACCTTAGGTCCACTTGACCTATGTTTTAAGGGCATCGCTAGCCTATCCTTCCTTCTTTTATGCTTCTTTAACCACCTCAATGCCTCCTTGGTTTATGTGCCTTCCATGCAATTCATCCTTCACTTTTCTTCCTTAATCTTCGCTTCCTTCCATAACCAAGGGCCAACAGACCCCCAACACTCACATGTGACTCGTCTCGAGTCTGTGCAAGATTGAACATTCTATTTTACCTCAACTTCAGACTACACAGTGAAACCTATGCTTTCTTCTTTGTCCCTTCCCATGTTTGTGCAGGCTATCTTTTCTGTGTCTGGTACCCAGTTTCAACTGCACCTGGTATCTAGACACTTCCTCCTAGATTTTACTGAGAGTTGCAAGGCAGTTGGTTGTCATAATACAATTTCAATCATCTCCCATTTACCAAACCTTCTTTCCATTCTCCATTAGGGATCTTTAGTTGCACGTCTCCTCCTTCTATAACATAGGCTACTTTAAATGTCCCTAGCCAACATATCCTGAACTTCCCCAGATGCTTCAAGAACTTCTTGTCATATAAAAATACCAAATCTCCTTTCTTGAATGCCTTCTTCTTGATATGTTTGTCATGATAAGCCTTCTCCCTTTCTTTCTGTACATACTGATGAAATCCTACAATGAACTTGTCTTCCTCCAATTCCAGTAACTACGCAAGCCTGTCTTGAACAGCGTCGGTGTCATCCATACCTATAAATGTTGCAATTCTTAAGCTAGGAACCAAGTATTCCATAGGTACCACTGCTTCCAACACATATACCAAATTAAAGGGAGTCTGTGTTGTTGAATTCTTACAAGTATTTCGACAAGCCCACAATATTGCTAGAATTCTTAAATCCCAATCATCTTTGTTAACACTACAAATCTTAGTCAACGTTGTCTCCAAGATCTTATTGAAATATTTGAATGTATCATTCTCCTATGGGTGGTATGGAGTTCTCTTATGATGGTGAACTTCGAATTCCTAAGTCAAGGATTCAATATTTTTATTGATTAAGTGTGTGACTTGATCACTCATGAGGATCTTTGGGTATCCAAATCTGGTTATAATATCCTCAAAGATGAACTGCGCAGTTGTAGTTGCACTACATTCCTTAACTTCTCTTGCTTCCTCCCATTCAAATAATCTGTCACAGTGATAATGTATATCACTACTGTGTGCCTTCCTGGTGGGTTAATAGGTCCCACAAAGTCAATGGCCTATTTCTCGAATACTTGTAATGTTAATTGTGGTGCCAAAGGCATCTTATCCCTTCTATAAGGATTTCCTACTCTTTGACATACATCACAGGCTTTGTAGTATTCCTTAGCATCCTTATGTAAAGTAGGCCACCAAAGGCCAACTCTAAGAACCTTATGCATTGTTGCTTTCCCTGCATAATGTCCTGCTGTAATGCCCTCATGCACTTCTACAAGAATCAATGGTCTTTCTGCCTCCATAACACATATCCTCAAGATCTCATCAGGTCCCATCTTGTACAATTGTCTAGCTATGAGTTGAAAGTTGGATGCACAGAATACCAACTATTTCTTCTGAATGACTATGTACTCGCGAGGTGCCATTCCTGTGGATGGGAACTGAACTATCTCGACGAAGTGATCATCTACTTTTCTAGTGGCCAACAACTGTGCATCTGGAAGTGTATCATCCATACTAGTAGGTTCCTCCCCATGTTCCAACCTAGATAAGTGATCAGATCCTTTATTCATTATTCCTGGCTTAACCACAATTTCAAAGTCATACTTTTGGAATACTAGTAGCCATTTGCATATTCTTCCCCCCAACACTGGCTTGTTGACTAAGTACTTCAATGAAGAATGGTCAGTGAACATCTTAAAATGTCCTCCCAACAAATAGTTTCTAAACTTTTGCAATGCATATACCATAGCTAGGCCTTCTCTTTCATTTGTAGTATAGTTCATTTCAGTTGTACAAAGCTTCCTGCTAGAAAAGGCTATAGGGTGGTCAATGTCTCCTACACTCGAATGTGCTAAAAATGATCCTAATGAAATGGATGAATCATCAACATAAAAATTTAACTCCTTACTCCAATCTAGAAAAACCAAGATGGGGGAAGTGACCATTTTCAATTTAAGTGTCTCGAAGCTCTGTTGGCATTCTTCTGTCCATTGGAACTTGCTATCTTTATTTAATAGCTTCTCCATAGGTGATGTTATCTGTGCATAACCCTTAATGAACTTCATGTAGTATCCAGTGTTCCCCAATGCAGTGTGCAACTTTCTAACCGAAGTGGGAGGAGGTAGATCAACAATGATGGAAATCTTGGAGGGATCCACGAACAATCCCTTCTTACACACAATGTTCCCAAGAAACACTCCAAAGGGTGAAAATAAAATGCATTTTTCAAATTTAGGGAAATCTAACATTGCCTTCACTTATCTAACATCAATCTTAAACATTCAATATGGTCTTTCAGTAGGCTAAAGACAGTCCAATCATCAAAATAGGCTTCCAAGAACTTGTGTAAGAAGTCCTTAAATTCTTCGACCACCACCCTGTAAAATATGGTTGGTGCATTCTTCAACCTAAAAGACATCACAGTATACTGGAAAGACCCCCACTCTATTGAAAATGTGGTCTTATGGCAATCTTCATTAGCAATTATGATCTAGTGATAACCTGAAAATCCATCTTTAAATGAGTAGAACTCATGTCCTCCTACATTATCTAACACTTCATCAGTAAAGGGTGTAGGAAAGGGGTCATGTAGGCATGCATCATTCAACTTTCTTAGAACTACACAAATTATGATTTCTCTTGTCTTCTTATCTTGGACCACCATAGGGCTAATCCATTCAAATTCTTTAACAGGTTCTATGATTCTTGCTCCCAACATTCTATCCAATTCAATCCTAACTTTCTGCTTATATTTAGGATCCAGTCTGTAGGGTATCTTCTTTATAGGTCTTTCATCTAGTCCTAAAGGGATCTTCATTTCTCCCATGGTCCCTTTAATGCGCTTCCTGTCTGTGAACTTGGTTGGGAACAAGTCCTGATATTCATGCAATATCTTTGTGATCTTGATAATAGTAGCATCATCCCAATAGTCTCCCACATTTTCGAATTTAGGGGTTTTCTCTATTCCAATATTAACTTTCTTAATTTTAATGGGTTTTCCAATAAAGGGTAATTCAATACTTGGCCCTTCTATGTCTCTTTGTCCTTCAGTTTTTAAAATGTTTACATCTCTAGGGTCATCATCCTCATCAGAATTGATATTATAACATCCTTGTAACTGTTGAAGAGGCACAGTCCATTCATCTTCTTCTTTCTCAAAAGGGAGGTTAGTTGCCTCATCAAAGACCTTTTGTCTTACAATTTGTAAATCCTGATCTACTGTAGGGTAATGACTTTCAAATAAAAAAGTAGCTATAAAGTTCTGAGTCATTCCATACCAGTCTGTAGTAATGAGGTGCAGTTATGCTTGAAGATACCAATTGATAAGCATAGTATCCAAGGTGTTAATGAACTTATGCACCCTCTTTTCTTTAGGAGTGTTTCTCCAGGCCTCCTCACAACTTTGCATGTGGTCCTTAGGACAACTATGACCTGTGTACCAAACTTCTCATCCCTCTGATTGGTTTGAAAAGTGCATTGTAAATAAGGTGTGACATTTTACCCATTTTGTGATGTTCTTATTTTGTGTTCCCCACCATCTAGCTGGTGTGGCTTTCAAGGCTTCATCCAATGCCAACATCCTCTATTGTAATGGTACAATTTTCTAAAATTCAACTAAAAATTTCTCTAAATTATTCAAGCCATCAAATGTAGGGAGATTACTTACTTTTGTGCCAATCCAACAATCTTCTCTGGTCAATCTGGCACATCTCTGTGTGGAGACTTCGTACATTTTGTTCTGTCAATTTTCCAATTCTTCCTCTGAGTCTAATCAACATGCACTTTAACTTCGCTAGCTGATATTTCCATCTAATGTAGGATTAATGTAATACTGATGTCTTGCTGTCATTTTGTAGATGTTCTTTAGCTCGTATGCACAATATTCTTCCCTTATAGGTTATGTGTATCTGCAACCTTCATATGGGCCTAGAGGTGTAATGAATTTAAGGCCATTACCCTCAAATTTCATTCTTCTTTTATTTAGGGAAACAACAGTCGAATTGTTGAAATCTCAATCAATTCCTAACAGGACGAGATAAGGACAACTATCATCAACAATTTCAATGACCACAAAGTCTGCAACTATCCTTATCCCATTGATGTCTACAGGGACATTCTCTAGTATTCCAAAAGGGCTCACTCCTTGTTGATTAGCCATCCTAAGCCTAATAGGAGACTAAATCAATCTAAGTTTTCCCATCAGTTCCCAAGTCTTCTTTGTCATAACATTTACTTATGATCCTAAGTCGGGGACCACATAGTCCACATCATAGTCTCCAATATGAGCACTAAGTTATAATTCCTTGTTTGTTCTTATTTTCCTTGATACTTGATTCACAACTCTACTCATCATAGGGTCTATTCTCCCAATTTCATATTGTCTCACCAGGTGTTGTAATTATTGTACAACCTTTTCATCTTTAATCAAATTGATATAGGTATATAAGAAGTCCATGAGCTTCCTTACCTCTTTTCCTTGTCTAGGTAGGGAAGACTGATCAAATATTGTTGGCATTTCACATTCCCTTATTTATGGTTGTGCCTTAGATGAAGAATCTTTTCCTTCTACAAATTATTTCCTTGCTTCCTCAAAAGTATGCCTCTCTCTCCTTGGATCGAACAACTGTGTCTTCTCTGCAGCCCTTATGATCCCTGATCCTTCTGCAATCTTTCTTGGAGTTACCTTGTATTCTCCTATAACAATGCCTCCTCTAGTAATAACAACAACTCTAGGGTCCTCACCATGAGGTTCTACTAATATTAGTTTTACTTGTTGGTTTCCTCCTCGTATCTCTTGGATTTTATCCAACAATACTGGAGAATATTCGATGACATGATCAAATGAGTTATAGTAGTTGCAAGTGGTACAAGGGTTCTGAAAATCCCTTACCAAATGTCTTGGTTGTGCACAGTTATAACAGATAATCTAACCTCTACCTCGACCCATACCTCCACCTCATCCTCTTCCTCTGAATCCACCATGAGGGTTGAAGTTTTCTCTTCCTGGGGAGTTGAACTCACATTGTTTCTTTCTTGCTATGTTTATCCTTGAATTCTATATGTATCCCTTGATATTTCATGCATGAGATCATAAGCTCTACAATTCTTCTCATCATGTCCCAAAAACTTACAGAATGTGCAGTAAAGATTGGTAGGTGTCTGTACATATTTTTTCATATAATAACATTCACTAGGGCGATGTCTAGTTCTACATACCTCGCACCAAGGTACAATAGTCTACTTCAAAGGACTAGGTGCTCTAGAGGCAAAGTATTCATGAAATAGGGGATAGTGCTCCTTGTCATGGCCCTCTGATTTACATCTGATAGACCATATATCTTCTCTTTTCTCTTTTCCTTTGTATTTCTTCATATCCTCGACCTATAATGATAAACTAGTTAGTTGATTCAAAATTTGACTCATACCTAGGTTGGATTCTCCTACAGGGGTTGCTTCTAGTTTCATGGTGATCTCCAATGCTTCATCCTATGAAGAAACCTTCTATTGCATCAAGGGAACTCTAATGTGTGGCAAGAGAGCAGTGATGAACCATTCTTTATTCTGTTCTTCCGAGATCTGAAAACTTAAAAGACCTATCAGAGTCTTAAATCTATGATCAAACTCCCAAATAGGTTTAGTGACCTTCTTCTTGAACTCTTTCAGCTCTGTAATGCATTGTGACTCCAACTTAGGTTTCTTGAATTATTCACTCAATGCAGTCTTGATAGCATTCAACGGTTTAGGCTGTCCAGGTCCTGAAACAAACTTCATATACCAGTTTAGAGTGTGATCCTTCAAGGTAGTACTAAACTGAGTTCTCTTAACAACTTCGTCAGTTAATTTCTTGATACTCCATATAGCTTTTCATAAGAACCACTGTTGATCAAGATCTTCATATCCATCTCCTCTAAAGATAGGTAACCTCATTTAATCTACCATAGATCTTCCTTGGTTTCTCAACTGAGTATGTGCTAAACTATTGGTAATAGTACTCTAACTTCTCTTACTATTATGGTTACTCTGGTTACTTAATGCTTCTAAAAAAATAGGAGTAATAGTACTTACTTCAATAGTAGGTGTAGTGCCTAAAGTTTCTGGCTCTCCTTGAAGAAGTTCTTCGGTTTGTACTTCCTTTGTTCTTGTGGACTTTGAATGCTCTTTGTCTATTAGATATGCTTCTTCTCCACTGTAGAATCCCTCATCTCCGTATTTTTTCTTAAATAGGTTCGCAAGAGGAACCTCTATGAATGGTATCCCACTGTGTGCATGTGCAACCTTTGTGTCACTATCGATGTCTAAATTCTTGAACATTAGCTTCATTGTATCTTTAGGATATTCTTCTCATTCAAAACAATCTTAATACTCAACTTCAATAAGTGTAGGAACTTTCCTCTATGTCCCTTCAAGAAATACTTCTTTTCTTGACTATATGATTCTACTCTGTCAATGGAAAACTTAGTAATGTACCCTCCACTAGTTCTATCAAACCAAAGATCCATTGATCTAGACACAACATTATCAACTCACTTGACCTTCTTGATCAACGTCATTGTCCAAACCACGATTGGTCTAGATCTTATCTCAAAATGGGTATCTTCTAATCTGGCTAACCCCTCGTATATCTCTTTATGAATTCCCCCAAAGAAAATATCATGTATGTCGGTGAAGATGTAACTTCCCAACCAATCTTCTATACTAATGATAGGATTCATTTTCTGGGCTTTAGCAAAGTCCTTTTCTTGTTCTTCTACACACTTTTTAATTTTTGTCTTTAATGGAAACCACCTTGACATTCCCTCAAAAAGATCCTAGTCCCAACAACATAACCATTTGTTGGCACAGGGGTAGACCCAGGGTTCAAATCTTACAACACACCAACAAGCCCTAACAACTAGCCCTTTCGACAACACCTATGAAGTAGATGTTGTCTCACCCAAAGTAGCAATAAGAGATTGCATGGCACAAGTGTCTACAACTAGAGGAAATGAAAAGTGAATCCAGGACAACAACACACAACAATCAAGATATTCTTTACCCTTCCTAAGCTTACTTCACAAGTTATATCTCTAATCTAACACAATAATGAAGTAATAGTATATTAGATGGAAAATAGCACAGCATCAATCACAAATAACAACAAGATATATGTGGTTCACCCTCTCCCTAGGGCTACATCCATAGAACTGTGTTTCTTGATATATTAGATGAAAACGTACAGTTTTATCTGCACACTTAGCTTGTAGATCTCTCTCTCCCTCTATCTCTCCCTCCCCCTATGCACCCAACTGCAAGATTGATCTTCACACCCAGTTGAAGATCCACAATATAGACTCAATATTTCTCTCAACAAAAACAATCAACAATGAATAACAACAATCATAGTATCAATGAACCAACTTAGAACAAACCCTCCCAGGTCTTCTATAGCTTTATTTATACATTACATGACCAAAGTCTAGGTTTCAAAACCCTAGGTGCCAAAACCCTAGGTCCACTTGATCTGTGTTTTAAGGGCTTCACCAACCTTTACTTTCTTATTTTCCGCTTCTTTAACCACTTCGACCCCTCCTTGGTTTATGTTCCTTCCATGTAGTTCGTACTTCACTTTTCTTCCTTAATCTTCACTTCCTTCCATAAACAAGGGCCAACAATTACCAAATAAATAAAGAATAATTTGGGATGAGTGTACAGATATATAAATTGATGCCCTAGTGTGAGATGGCTTGACCTGTGAGGGCGCAAGTTGCGAAGAGAATTGGTGGAGAGTGGGGGCCCCATGGGTGGGTTTCTGTATGAGGTAAATGAATGGAGGGAAAGTTGCAGATGGGAAAACTGATGGTGTATGATATGGAGGGCTAATGATACTATGGAGGTGAAATTAATAGAACCAAGATGAAATAACCTAGGATTCCATTGGGAAAGATAGCAATATGATGAAAAGAAGTATGTGGCTTATTCTCGGAAGTGCATAAGACTATTTGGAATCCCGTTCCTATGGGGTGAAAGCAACATGAGTGTCAAGTTGCCGATAAGAACTATGAATGGGACCACTCATGTGGGGCAGAGTGATATCGGGTGACAGTACCAGAATGCAGTGGAGGTGATGGTACTGTAGAGCCATATGTAAGGACCCTAAAGGTGAACTTTGAAGGGTGTGACTGGGAGATGAAATTGATTTTTAGATGGAATAATTACATGTCAGTATTGAACATATACCTGAAGGGGCTACGCAGTTTGTGATGACCAAGTACCTGCACACATAAAAACCAAATACTCGACGTGAACAATATATGATGATAAAGAACATATAACAACTATTTGATAATTTTGAAAATAAGCAAGCATACTTGGATGTGACGTGAGAAAAATGCTCTCCCTGGGCCAAGTTCAGATGGTGACCTAGGGAATGTGACTGTGTATATGGTGGGCCATGATATTGTGGCTACGAACCACCAGGAAGTGGTGGTAGAGAGGGATCTTGCTGAAAATTTTTGGTGTACTACAACTAGCGTCTGATGAAACTGAGGTAGAGTTGGGAAATGATGAGTTTAGTGGCCATATTCGAAACATATGGCACAAGTGAATTTGGTTCGAAGCCCTTTACTTCCTGTAGTGGAGGAAATTATAGTAGTACTAGACATTCTTGGTGAAATGGTGAGCGATGTGGTTACTCAAGGGAGTTGGATTAGATTGCATAACTCGGGAAGAGAAGGACATCTATTAGTGGGGTGTCCCTCTCTTTCGCATAGTGAGAAAGGAGGTTGAACTTGGGGAGGAAGTGGAGTTGCAGGCTCTTTCTTATTCTATCTGCCTCCAGAAGTGGCAGTGGTGCTGGAAATTGGGGGTGAGGGTGGTGCGGCCAAAGCTTGTACTAGAATCTGCATCAGTATTCCCTCTTACTGAGGAGGGAGATATGGTTGAGGAACCATTGCGGGTGGGTGTAGATACCATACAGGTATGGCAAGCACCATTTTGGGAAGGGTAAGTGTCATGGCTACCTGAAATTCTTTAACTCCAGGTGGGGGGTAGAAGAAGGGAATTTGAGTAATGGATTGAGGGATTGTCTCCCAAACAGGGATTTTCCCCTAGGGGAGGGGGAAATCAGGGATAAGTGGTGCAAAAGGGTTCTCAAGGAATTCTTGAGGTAATATTTCTTCAACTAGTGGGACATCGAGGTGTGGAGAGGCCTCAGTGGGAGGGGTGGTGTCTTCAGTGTTGGTCATAGATGATTTTAGGGGCTAAATTTCGCCCATGGGCTAATTTCCCATGGTTTTTCCAAAAACAAGATTCTCTATTTTAAAAATGATTCGCCCAAATTCTATAGGATAAAATTATTTTACCTTAAAAATCGCCAAAATTTTATAAAAACTATATAAAATCCTTAGAAATTTGAATATTTTTACAAAATATTGCCAAACATTTATAGTTGGCATATGAAAGATTAGTAAGATTCACTAAGGTTTCTATATTTTAAAATAAATTTTCATCCTTAAAATCATCCCTGGTGTTGGTGCCATTAGAAGATACAACACACACTTGTGTTGAAGGGTGTATGAGAGGTGGTGCTCCATGGTATGACCCCAACAAGAATGGGTCCTTGAAAATTATGGGACCCATGTCAATGCAATAATAAGCATCTGAGCTAGTGTGAAAAAGAGGCAAGACGTTATTAATGTTGGAAGAGTGGTTAGGATCATAATGTGTAATTTGGTAGATGGTGAGGATTTTACTGGTATGGGGGAACATCATCATTTGAAACATAGAAGAGGCTACTACTTTCAAAGTGTACATGTAGCTACGTCCAAACAAGATATTGTAATCGAGCGGGGCATTGATAACCTCAATGTCGACGAGGATGGTTTTTCCCTCGAGTTTGACGAGAAAATTTTGGAAGAGTCCTTTAGGGGAGGATGGTCGACCATCATAGGCTCTCAAGGTGATGATGGATGGTACCAGCTCAGGGGAGACAAATTTTTTCCATACCATTTTGGACATTATGCATGTGGATTCACCTTCATCAATGAACTGTGATGTTTTGAATCTTGACTGGTATCTAGAAACCTACCAGAGTAGGTAGATGTGGTTCTTCGCTATATAGATCAAATGTGATGAATCTAATATCAGTTGGGTTGAATGCCCCCAAGGCGGAGAGTAAGGATTTTCGTTGAGTTGGACAGGTTTGGAGGATATCCAATACAGACATGGTTGCAGGAGATTGTGCCAAGTCATCGACCAGACTATAATTGTGTGTTTCCCTAGCCTGAGGGTTATTGACATTTCGTCATAATGGGATGTGAGGGATATGAATGGTAGGTTCAGTATTAGGGCTTGGAATCATCAAGGGTTTTTCGTATGTAGATGGATCCGCTTCCAAGGTGATTTGAGTAGATTCAGGGGGTTGTCCATATTGAGGAGCGTGCATTTTCAAAAGAATCTCTTCTTCACTAGTGAGGAGGATATTGCGATCCATCAAATTTCTAGGGTGAATGGGCCCTGGGTTTTGATACTACCCCATTTTTGGTGGGGCATGATGTACCTCATGTTGGGTATTCATCAAACCTTGGTTTGGAATAGGGTTTTGCCTCACAATCAGGGGTGGTTGTTGCAAGTACTATTATGGGGCCTGCTAAGGAGCAGGTGGCATTGGAGGACGTGGTGCATTCATGGATTCTTTCATCTGTTTGAAGTCAACAATTTGGGGAAAATTATGAGTATAATGTCCATATTCACCACAAAGAGAAAAAGTGAAGTTCGTACAAAGGTTTTTGTTGTTCTTCCCTTGGTGTTTTTTATTATTGTCCCCTTGGGGGTTTTTAGTTTCCTTGATTTTTGTTGCCCCCAGTGGGTTGGTTTTGTTGGGGGTTTTTTCCGCCTATTCCTGGGTTATTATTGTTTCGGTTTTTTCCTTTCTTCTTGGCATTATTTGATTGATGGGCCGGATTT
The DNA here is from genome assembly GCA_009831015.1 of Picea engelmannii. NCBI lineage: Eukaryota > Viridiplantae > Streptophyta > Pinopsida > Pinales > Pinaceae > Picea > Picea engelmannii. Next base: position 3,858,164 of record ML777022.1, read on the forward strand.
TCCGTATTCAACTGTTAAAAAGTATGAAGATGTTGAATGGGAGAGGGTTGAACAAAGTTAACATTGACATGTGGTTGTCCATGTAAAGGAACCAGAGGTTATGGGGGTCCAAGAAATGGAAAGTACAGATTATTTTGTGCAAATGATCCATAGGGAACATAGGAAGGTGAAGCACTTTCACTAGTGCCCATGTTATATGTTGAGGTAGAAGGGGAACCTAAACTTGGTTGAGATTTTGGGTGCATCATGGGTGTCGACGAGGGTCCACTCATGGGTTGGGGGGGGAGCAATAGGATAAGGTTGTTGGTAAGGGGGAAGAGGGTAATACGATGGCCCTCCATATGGTTGTGGATATTGAGGTGTGTCATACATAGGTTGTCGTTTTTTGTAAGGATTGTGATGTGTTGTGGTACCAATCAACCCATCTACAGCATGAGACATTCCAGGTTTGTCCTGGCCAAATGGTATGGGTTTGGGTGCATCAGGTAACATTGTGTATAAGTAACCCAACTGAGCACAAATGATGTCAAACTGTTGGGCCTTGTTGATGGCTTCATCTTCAGATTGGGGGAATCTCAATGCTACATCTTTGGAAAGTATACAGACAAGTGATTTTAGAAACCAATCGAGACATTGTTCTTTGGTGGTTTCTACTTTACATAAACTACGTTGTCAACACCATTCATGGATGTGGTCGGAAATATGCATAGCTGAGGGTTTTTTTCACTCGAAAAGCAGTTCTAAACTAGTTTCATGATGAAATGGTAGTTGAAACAATTCCAAGAAGGCTTTGGCCAAGGATTCAAAAGTCACATGGGACCCTGATTTTTAGTCCACATACCATCTGGATGATGGACTAGTGAGTTTTCTTTGAAATAACCTTAAGTGGATGGAGTCATCCATGATCTTGTTTGAAGAGCACCATAAGTGGAAGGTCATAACATGGTTGGCAGGATCTTCCCCTGGTTTTTCTTCAAATTTTGGAATATCTGAAGGTAGTTTGGTAGGCATATTGGGCCATGTGGGGTCATGTAAAATGGGATCATTCATGAGTTTAGTCAAATCAGGAATGTTGAGAGATGTCAAGTATGGCATAGTTGGATTTGGTGGAGGATCAATTACAGGCATTGTGTGAGTAGGTAGTGGACCTGACCCTTGGGAGAGATTTGGTGGGATTTTACTTCTTCCATGAGAAGAAGTTTTCTCGTTGCCTCCTTGTGAAGGAGAACTAGTGGATGGATGTCATTGGGAGTTGGACCCAAGAAAAGTGGAACCAAGCAAAGTTGATTCAAAAATAATGGCACTCACAGGGGTGTGATATGGTTGAGCCGATGAGTCGGAAAGACTAGGAACTCATCCTATAATAGGAGGGAAATTTTGCAAACGTCTTGAATGACAGGGATTATGTGGGTCCCCTATGATGTCTGACTAGAAAAGTGAATGTGTGCAAATGGTGATGAAAGAAATAAATGAAAAAGAGACTTTTATAATTTTTACCTACACAAGATAATATAACTCACAATTGCATGTAATCAAATGAGAATCATACATAAATCAACTATAAATGAGCATCACCAGTATGGTTTCCAATCTTTTGTGCTTGTTTTATCACTTGGGTGAGCAAAAAAATGGCACTTCCATGCCTAGTTGGGCCTGCTAGACAAGACAGAAGTTCATGAGTGGGTTAAACAAGCCAAACACATGTAATAAACAAATGAACAATCTAAAAAAACTAAGGAAATAAAAACTGGAATGCATAAGAAACTTAGAACCATAAACAATCAACCAATGACCAAGATTATGCCACCAATGGATAACTATATTAGTTGGAAAAACACCGTAGAGAAAAATGAGGACTTATGAGTCCCCTCTTCCTCCTTGGGAGGGCTCTTGAGTTCCCTATTGGAGATATGTTCTTACAATGGAAGAAAAATGGAAAATGATGAAGAAAATCAATGCCTATTCCCTCAAGAGGTGAGTGGAATGGCCTATTGCAATGATGCTTGAATACTCCAAGGAGAAAAGAGGATTCTCAAGGGAGGATTGAGGCAACATAACATTACTATGAATATCTTGGTTTCTTAGTGCACCCATCGCTTCCATTTATAGGATTTATTCAAGGAAAAATACAACAGGTTCTTGGTGTGAACAAGGGGTCCTTTAGTGCACCATTTGGTCCTTGATCAGCCCCCCATTCAGATTTCTCTCAGATATGGAGGTAAAATCAAGTTGGGAGCTAGTCCATAAGTGGTTGGGGGACCGACAACAACCATAAATGCATCATTCATAGGAGTGCATGACTTTTCTCATACACAACTGCGCATTTGGTGCATTTCACGCTCTGAGGGCTTTGTTGGCCCGTGTGCTTCCTTTAGTGATTTTGCTCATGTCAATTTTTTCCCAATTGTATATTTTTTTTCCTTTTGAAATGCATTTTAGTGTTGCAAGTAAACTAATTGTTGTTGGCATTGTTGTATTTCTGTAACCATTTGTGTGCAATGTTGTAGATGAAATTTCAGTGATAACACCAGTTTATGAAGGAAATGATGGACCAAATCAAAACACTATTCCTTATATTTATTTCTCTCTAAAACATCTTTCCAATAGCTATACACATGCTTCATTCTAAGTTATGATTGAAAATCTATAACATTTACATGCTACAATTTTCCACTTATTTACTGCTACATAAATATCTTTATTACTTTCTGAAAAATTTTAATGCCCAATTCAAAATTCTGGGTGGACGAATCTCTTCTCCTCCCCAATACCTTTCCAATGACTATTTGTTTTCTCAAATATGATCTCTGAGTTGAAATTTATGGTCCAAAGAAGTTTTGACTATTTTTCTCAATTTATCCCTGTGGGATACAAGTGTCTTCTTTCTCTTCCTACACATTTTTACATACCCAAATTCCAAATATGGTTCCATGGCTATCCTATATGGTTCATAAGATTTCCATAGACTGTTTTTGGCCCTTGACCAAGTTTTGAGGAAACATTGGTCGGGTTTGATCACTTTTGGACTTTGACGCAGCGGTCGAAGATGGAGTGCCCAGGAGGAGCTGAGATCGTGAGATATCACTTATTTTGTGGGATTGTGGACCTAGCATGGGGTTCATTAGGGTTTATGTAATGGGTTATGGGATTTCGACCCATGGGTTTACCCATGATTAGGCCTTTTTGTAAATTTATAAATATGTAAGGGTGTAATGTAGAAGAAGGAAGTGGCTAAGCACAAGAGATGTAAGTAGCTATGTGCTAAGTCAGTAGATAAGTGCAAGAGGCAAGTAGTTATGAGTCGATTTGTGCAACAAAACATGTATGTAAGGCTATGTGCTTGATAGAGGAATTGTCTTTGTGCCTTGACCTGATTTTGGGGAAGGTGGATCTGGTGCGTAGTGTGCAGATCACCTATCTAGTGCGAAGCTTGGCTCTGTGGCTTAGTGCACAGGAGAATACAAATGTAAGAGATTGAAGAAGACTAATAAATAATAAAAATCCCTTGGTGGACGTATCCCTACACTAAGGTGAACCACGTAAATCTTGTGTTGATGGTTTGCTTTGTGCTATAATGTTTATGTTTTTTCTTAGTGCAATGAATGTTATGAATGATATATAGATCTATGAATTCTTAGTGCTTTGTCTATGTTGAATATGTTATATCTAACTGGTGATGCTAAGTGTGAAGTGTATGTTATCATTATTACTGCGCCGAATTGTACTTAGAGTTTGATATGTGATGTGAATAAAGCTATTAATTAATGGGTGTCATCCCTAAGTACTCTATGAGGTGTTATAATCACAGATCTGTGTCCCATCTTGGTTACAGACACTTGAGTCCTGTAACCCCCCCTGCCTCTACCTCGGTTGATACTGCATCTTCTTTGCAGGTGTTGTTGAAAGGGCCGGTAGTTAGGGTTTTTTTGGTTTGTTGTTGAAGCATTGAACCCTGGGTCTTCCCCTGTGCCAACAAATGGTTCTGTTGTTGGGACCTAAAACTATGATTTTTGGGAACTGAAGTAAAGAAAAGGAGAATTTTGTGCGTAGATATACTGTTATAGTGTGCAATACTCTACCTGAATTTCAAAGCTCTGTGCTAAGAGAGAAACCCAATCTGAAGATAAAGAGGTGAGATCTTGAAAGAGGTAAAGCTTTTTGTTTTGATAAGGGTAAGATAAGTGGAAATTTTTTGTTTCGAAAGAATGAATCTAGGTATGTTTGATAGATGATGTACTAGTCTGAAAGCTAGGGTACATTTAGAAGAAAGAGTTGATCTGAATAAATTTGACAGAAATAGAGAAAGATATGTTATTCCTATGCATAAAAAGAATTTTTGGACTAATAAATGGATGCAGGAACCTAGAAAGAATTTTTGCAGATTGTAGGTCCAACACTATGACCCTAGTGCGCAATACGAGGGAAGTTAGGTAACTTACAAGAGAAAGAGAGATCTGACATTATGTTATAACTACAAAAGACCGAGACATCTTTCTAAGGAATTCCCTGGTATAGGTCCTATTTGTCTTTGTTGTAAAATTGGTGTTCATAAAGTTGAGGATTGCCCCAGGATGATAGCTAAAGTAGAAAAGATGAACATAAGTCAAGAGAATAAGAGCATGTTAGAGGATCAGAAAGAGAAATAATCAAAGGAAGTTCAAACTACATTAGAATAGTTGAAAGAATTGATGAATGATCACAAAGATATTAGTTTTCCAGAGATCTTGAAATAAAAACAGTGCATAAGTACAAGAATAAGAGACTTCAACATATATTGTGTCTTGGATGACAAAACACAAGTGAATATTATGCCAGAAAGCACCTGGGAAATTTTGGGAAAACCCACTGTGGTACCTTCCCTAGGAAGGATAAGCTTATTCAAAGGAAATATGATAACCCTGTGTGGAAGAGTTACTAATGTACCTATCACCATCCACGGAACATCGACTCAAGAAGAAATTGAAGTTATTAGGTTCTTTTAGAACAACGCCCCTTTTCCACTTTTGTTAGGAATCACTTGGATCGAGAAGGATCAGATCAGAAGGAAAGTAGAGGAAGAAGCTACAAAAAAGAAAAAGCAAGAACTAAGGCATTCCATATCTAGAAGAATAGATTGACTGATGGAAGAATGAGAAGTTGAGTCAAAGAAAAAGAACGCAAGAGAATTAGTTATCAAGGTTGAAAGAACACAAGAAGGTTTGAAGGACCTATTCATGCAAGAAAGAATAATACCCACTCTAGAGTTAATAAGAGAAGAGGTATTACCTTTGAACCCTTTAAAATATCATCAGTAGCGCGAAGCTACTACACTAAGAGAAGATAAGAATAAGAATAGAAAGAGGAATCCAGAGACTCGCATCACAGGAAAGAAGGGAAGGAAGCTCAGTAAGAAAAAATACAAGTTAGAAAAATTACATGAAGTTCCAAAAATGACTTCGCAGGAGGCAGGCTTGCAAGCTCTGAACCTCGTCAGGATAGCAGAACCACGCAGAATGGGACTTCGCCCCGGTGAAGCTATATGATTGTTGGAGGCATCTCGACCATTAGAGAGATGCTCCAAACAACTAGGAAACACATTTATGGTCGACTATACTACATTTTGGACGTTGATATCATGCCCTAACGGACTGATTCATATTTATTGAGGCATTCCTACCCATTGGAGGAATCTGTTACGACACTTGCTTATTTAACCCATCGGACACTGCGTCGGGACCACTTTTTGCCACCCATGATTATCTGAGCTAACTGAGAATTGATTGTGTGTGTCAAGCTATGCTATCATACCTCACCATATTTTTTTACCCTGTTATCTGCTTACCTACGCTGACTTATTTTTTAACAACGAGAATGTTGACCGAGCGCACCGAGCTAGAGAAATTCATCGAAGAGGTTCTGAAAAACTTTATGGCTGATAAAGCTATGTCTGAGGGAGTGCAAGCATCGTCGACCAGGGGACTACATGCGTTCTCCTCGACCAAGTTTTGAGAAAACATTAGTCAGGTTTGAACACTTTTGGACTTCGACACAATGGTCGAAGATGGAGCACCCAGGCGGAGCTGAGATCATGAGATATCACTTATTTTGCAGGCTTGTGGACCCAACATGGGGTTCATTGGGGTTTATGTAATGGGTTATGGGATTTTGACCCATGGGTTTACCCATGATTAGGCATTTTTTTTAATTTATAAACATGTAAGGGTATAATGTAGAAGAAGGAAGTGGCTAGTGCAAGCGATGTAAGTATCTATGTGCTAAGGCAATAGCTAAGTGCAAGAGGAAAGTAGTTCTAAGTTACTTTGTGCAACAGAACATGTATGTAAGGCTATGTTCTTGATATAGGAGTTGTCTCTGTACCTTGACATGATTTTGGGGAAGGTGGATCTGATGTGCAATGTGCAGATCACATGTCCAGTGTGAAGCTTGAATCTATGGTTTAATGCACAAGAGCAGACAAATGTAAGAGATTGAAGAAGACTAATAAAGAATAAGAAGTTGTTAGTGGATGTATCCCTACACTGGGGTGAACCACATAAATATTGTGTTGATGGTTTTCTTTGTGCTATAATGTTTATGATTTTGCTTAGTGCAATGAATGTTAAGAATGATAGATAGACCTATGAATTATTAGTGCTTTGTCTATGTTGAATATGTTAGATCTAACTGTTGATGTTGAGTGCGAAGTGTATGTTATCATTATTACTGCGTCGAATTGTACTTAGGGTTTGATCTGTGATGTGAATAAAGCTAATAAATTAATAGGTGTCGTCCCTAAGTACTCTACGAGGTGTTGTAATCACATATTTGTGTCTCGGCTTGGTTACAGACACTTGAGTCCTATAACCCCCCCTACCTCTACCTTGGGTGAGACTGCATCTGCTTCGCAGGTGTTGTTGAAAGGGCCAGTAGTTAGGGTTTTGTTGGTGTGCTGTTGAAGTGTTGAACCCTGGGTCTGCCCCTGTGCCAACAATTGATTTAGAGCTCCAAATGGGCTTCTCATTAGGGAGTTACTCCCTTTGGAATTATATTCATGCCAAAATTTTACCCTTATTGTTGTGGCTATAACTTTCCCATACGAGATTTATTTTGCACTTAGAATAGCTCATTGGATATCTCTCTCCAAGTTCTTTTATTTGAGTTGCAAATACATAATGTACCTTGGAAATTTCTATTCTCATGGGGTTTTATTGGATAAAAACATCGTTTAGGGCCTCAAAATCGTCGAGTAAGTTAATGACCTTCAAAAACCACAAAATTCACATAAAATTGATTGTTTTATTGTGTTAACAGCCCTTAAATATACATCATTGATCTCATATCGGGAGAAATATCGGTCATCAATTTACACACCATCTTCCATCGGTGATTGGGTAAATCGTTTACATGCACGCAAAACTTTTCCCAACATGCCGACCCGACTATTGAGAATTGACTCATTCTCTTGACAATTGATTTGCAACACAATGCTAAACTGACCAAATCGACCATCAGGCATCGACAATTGGAAATTTGCATTGGTGATTGAAACTCCTCACAAATTCAATTGGTTCTCGACCATCGTCCATTAGCCATTCCTATTGGTTGATGAAAAAAATTCCCCAATTCAGTCAATCTGACCGTCAATCATTTCTAGGATAACATGGAAATTGTTGATGTGGCATGACACATGGATGCTAATGTGGCATGAAATTTCATTCTAAGGTGTCAAATTGGATGATTTTTCATGACATGTGGATGTTCATGTGGCATGACATGTTATAACCCTATTTACTTCATCAACCATCGGTCGTTTCTCTTGGACAAACTAAACACCTTGTCAAATTGATCGATGCCTGACCATCAGCCCATCAGCAATCAAACATTTTCTCTTACATGAATGAAACACTTCACTAAATCGATCGACATATGCCCATCGTCCATCAGCAATTTCTCTAGGACATGTAGACACCTCACTTAATTTTCCAACCCTGACTGTTAACCATTGGCAATTCTCGTTGGTGACCTAACACTTCGCCAATCTGACTGACTTGACCATTAGTCATCGATCGTCCAAAATTTCCTTTGTCCAACTGTTGGCCTTGGTTATGGAAGAAAGAGAATATTATGGAAGAAAAGGAGAAATGCGAACTGCGTGGAAGTCACAGTGACTAATACTGGGTCAAAGTGACCAAAAGAGTAGAAAAGACAGAGTGAAGTCTGAGAAAGCAAGCCATTGGATGAGGAGATCGAGGATGACAGATCAGCAAGGAAGAAAAATCATGGACAACTTAGCAAGAAGAAAAATCCACCAGTAGATTCTTTAGAGAACCTTTGGGAAGGAAGGAAAGACAGGCTGGTGAAGCCCTGAAAATGTAGGTCAATTTGACATAGGGTTTTAGACACCTAGGGTTTTGGTATCTAGGGTTTTAGACACCTAGGCTTCATCCTAAGGTTGTCAGTGAGATATTCTAATGTATAAATAAAGGTTAAGAGGACCTGGTACAATGTCATCGTCGTTAGTTCAACTATGTAATAATGAGTGATTGTTGTTATTACTGAGAGAGAAGTATTGTGTGGAGAGAGAATTTTGTTTTTTAATATCTTCAGCTGGGTGAAAAGATCAACCCTGCAGTTGGGTGCGCAAGGAAGGGAGATAGAGAAAGAGAGAGAAAGAGAGAGATTTGAAAGCTAAGAGAACAGATAGAACTATAATCTTTCACCTAATATATTATAAAGCACAGTTTTGTGGATGTAACCCTAGGGAGAGGGTGAACCACGTATCTCTTATTGTTTTGTATGGTTGATTTTGTGTTCTTTACATTGTTACTATGATGATGCATTAGTATGTTAGATATGATATATAACTATGTGAAGTAGGTTTATGTTTGGGAAGAATAATCTGATCTCCTTGTCTGATTGCCTTCATTCCACTTGCATTTCCTCTAGTTGTAGACACATGTGTCCTGCAACCCCCTATTGCTACTTGTTGGCACAAGAGAAAACCCAAGGTTCACTCCAAGAGCACACCAACAAGCCCTAGCTACTGGCCCTTTCAACAACACCTATGAAGCAAATGCAGTCTCACCTGAAGAAGCTATGAGGGGTTTGCAGGACAGAGATGTCTACAACCAAGGGAATATCAAGTGGATCTAATACACCAACAAGGAAGCATTCATATATCGCTCACCAATCTTTATCTACCCTGCATAATTATAGATCTAATCTAATTACAACAATGAAAATAACAATATAACAATGACAGAGATCAAAGCATCAATCACACACACAACACAAGATGTACGTGGTTCACCCTCTCTCTAGGGATACATCCACAAAATTGTGCTTATGATTTATTAAGGTAAAGCATACAGTTCTTGTCTGTGCTCTCAGCTATTAGATATTCTTTCTTCTCTCTCTTTCTCTCCCCTTCCTGTTCACCCAGCTACAAGACTCAAACTTCGCACATAGCTGAAGATATTAAAATACCAGAATGCTCTCTCACTTAACCCTTCTCTCTCTCAATACAATAATATCTCACCATAGAAAATAGATCTAGATCAACAACAATATCATACCAGCCCAACCTAGGCCCTTTAGACCTCTATTTATACATTACAATCATTCACCAACAACCCTAGGCTGAAACCTAGCTGTCAAAACCCTAGATACAAAAAACCTAGGTGTCTAAAACCCTAGGTCAACTTGACCCATTTTTTTCGGGCTTCGCCATCCTATCCTTCCTCCCTTCTCCTTCCAAAGAACCCAATGGTGGCTTTTTCCACTTGCTGATTTTTCCTTGATCCCTCTTCCTTGTTGATTTTTCATCCTCGATATCCTCATCCAACGGCTTGCATTTTCATAATTCACTCCATCTTTTCTTCTCTTTTTCTCACTTCGACCTAGTGATAGTCACTGTGTCTTCCGCGAAGTTCTCTTTTCACCTTTTCTTTCTTTTTCTTCGCTTCCATAACCAAGGGCCAACAGGCCCCCAACACTCACTTGTGACTCATCCTGAGGCACTTCAGATATGATCCTTCTGTTTTACTTCAACTTTGGACTGCGCAGGGCAACCTTTGATTGTTGCTCTATGTCTCATTCTCATCCTTTTGCAAACTGTATTTTATGTGTCTGGTACCCATTTTCAACTGCACCTGGTACCTAAACCCTTTTTTTCTTGATTTTATTGAGGTCTGGGAGGTAGCTAGTTTTCATAGTACAACTTCAACCCATTCCCATTCACTAATCCTTCCTTCCACTCTCTATTCAATGTCTTCAGTTGCGCAGCTCCCCCTTTAGTAACATAGGTGACCTCATATGGTCTGAGCCAATGCATCCTGAACTTCCCTAGATGTTTTGTAAGCTTAATGTCATAAAACAATACTAAATCACCCTGCTTGAATGCCTTCTTCTTGATGTGACTGTCATGATAGGCCTTCTCTCATTCCTTCTGAACCTTCTGATGGAATCCTGCAATAAATTTGTCTTCTTCTAGTTTAACCAACTGTGAAAGCCTCTCGCGAACAACACCAGTATCATCCATGTCTGTAGATGCAGCAATTCTTAATCTTGGCACCAAGTATTCCATCGGGACAACAACTTCAAGACCATAAACCAACTTGAAAAGGGTCTGCATTGTTAATTTCTTGCAATTGGTTCTATAGGCCCATAGTACTGCAGGTACTCTTAAATCCCATTCATCCTTGTTCACACTGCAAATATTTGTCAGTGCAGTCTCCAAGATCTTGTTAAATGCTTAAACTGTTCCATTTGCTTGTTTATGGTAAGGTGTACTCTTCTGATGGTGGACTGCAAATTCTTCATTCAGGGCTTCAACTGGCTTATTGATTAAGTGTGTGCCTTAATCACTCATAAGGGTCTTAGGGCATCCAAACCTGGTTATTATGTCATCAAATATAAAACACGCAGTTGTAGTTTCACTACAGTCCTTTACTTCTCTTCCTTCAGCCCATCTAGTCAGGTATTATGGCACAGTAATTATGTATCGTGCTCCTGTGCACTTTCCTGGTGGGTTTATAGGTCCCATGAAGTCATTGGCCCAATTTTCAAATGCTTGTAGGGTCATCTGTAGTGCTAATGGAATTTCATATCTTCGGGATGGTTTTCCAACTCTCTGGCATACATCACATGCTCTAGTATAATCTTTAGCATCTCTGTGTAAGGTAGGCCACCAAAGGCTAGCTCTCAGAACCTTCTACATAGTTTCTCTCTCTGCGTAATGTCCTCTTGCGATGCCTTCGTGAGATTCTGTTAGGATCAGTGGTTGCTCTGTCTCCATAACACACCTCCTTAATATCTCATTGGGTCCCATCTTGTATAGCTGACCAACTATCAGTGAAAATTCTGCAACGTGTACCACTAGTTGTTTCTTCTAGGGAATTGTATACTCACTAGGTGTCATTCCTGTCAATAGGAACTAGACTGTGTCTACAAAGTGGTCATCAATATGTCTAATGGAGAGAAGTTGTGCATATGGTAGTGTATCCTCCAAACTGGTGGGTTCTTCTCCATGTTCCAACCTTGACAAGTGGTCAGGGCCCTTATTCATTCTTCCTGTCTTAACTATGATCTCAAAATCATATTCTTGAAATAGAAGAAGCCATTTTCCTATTCGTCCCCCCAACACTGGATTGTTGACTAGGTACTTCAGCACAAACTGATTTGTGAACATTTTAAAGTTTCCTCCCAACAAGTAGTGGCAGAATTTTTGCAGCGCGTACACCATGGCTAGTCCTTCTCTCTCGATAGTGGTGTAATTAAATTCAGTTGTATATAGCTTCCTGCTAGAAAAAGATAACGTATGGTCGATATCCCCTTCTCCAGGTTGTTCCAATACTTCTCCTAAGGCAATAGAAGACACATCAACATGCACATAAAACTCATTTCTCCAATATGGAAAGACCAGAATGGGTGCAATCACCATATTCTGTTTCAATGTGTCGAAGCTCTGTTGGAATTCGTCTGTCCAACTAAACTAACAATATTTATTCAACATCTTCTCCATCGGTGTTGTGATCTGAGCATATCCTTTAATGAATTTCCTATAATAGCCAATATGTCCTAGCGTAGTGCGCATTTGTTTGAATGAACTAGGAGGTGACAAATCAACTATGATGGCGATTTTAGAGGGATCTACCAGTAATCCTTGCTTGCATACAATATGACCGAATAGCACTCCAAATGGTGAGAAGAAGATGCACTTCTTCATATTTAAATCAATTTTACACTATCTGCATTTATCCAACATTAGCCTTAGACATTCAATATGGTTTTTCAACAAACTAAACACAGTCCAGTCATCAAAATATGCTTCTAAAAATTTATGCAAAAACTCTTTGAACGCTTCGACCACCACCTTGGAAAATATGGTTGGGGAATTCTTTAGTCCAAATGGCATCATTGTATATTGGTAGGATCCCCACTATGTGGCAAACGTGGTCTTGTGGTGATCCTCCTTGGGAATCTGAATCTTATGGTATCCTGAAAATCCATCTGTAAAAGAATATACCTCCTGGCCTCCCACATTCTCTAATACTTCATCAGGGAATGGTGTAGGGAAGGGGTCATGCAGACAGGAATCATTCAACTTTCTGAGATCTGCACAGATCTTGATCTCGCCTGTCTTATTGTATTGTACCACCATAGGGTTGATCCACTCTGACTCTTCAACAGGTTCAATAATCCCTACTTCCAACATTCTTTCGAGATCAATTTTCACTTTCTCCTTATATTTTGGGTTCAATCTGTAGGATATTTTCTTGACTAGATTCGGACCTAGTTTCAAATGTATCCTCATATCTCCCATAGGACCTTTGATACCTTTCATATCACTGAACTTGGTCGGAAACAAGTCCTGATATTCATGCGGTGACTCTGTAATCTTGTCAATGGTAGCAGCATCCCAGTAATCTCCGACATTGGCAAGGTTTGGTGTCTCCTCTATCCCAATATTGACTTTTTTAATCTTTATTGGCTGACCAATAAATGGTAGCTCAACTCTCAATTCTTCCACATCTCTTTGGCCTTCTGTTTTAGTGATGTTGACCTTCCTGGGGTCATCATCGTCGGCATTGATGTTGTAGAAACTCTGTAATTTTTGGAGAGCGCAGTCCATTCGTCCTCTTCTTGTTCCATAGGGAGGCTAGATGCCTCTTCGAATAACTTCTATCTCACAATTTGTAATACTTGGTCTACTGAAGGATATTCACTTTCAAATAAAATGGTGGTTACAAAATTCTAAATCATACCTTCCTAGTCTGCAGTGATGAGGTGCAGCTCCGCTTGAAGGTACCAGTTGATAGGGGTTGTTTCCAGCGTGTTAATGAATATGTGCACCCATTGTTCTCAGGCAATGTCACTCTAGGACTCTTCATAGCTCCGCACATGGTCTTTTGGGCATCTTTGACCTGTGTACCTTGCTTCGCATCCTTCTACTTGTGTTGAGAACTGTGTTGTCATCAAATTTCGGCATTGTACCCAGTCTATAATATTGATTTTGTGGGTTCCCCACCATATTGTTGGTGTGGCTTTTAGGACCTCCTTCATTTCCAACAATCTTTTTTGTGTTGGTACACTTGCTTCAAAATCTAATAGAGAGGCTTCTAAAGGGTCGAGACCATCAAATGTGGGTAAGTTACTTACTGTTGTGTCGATCCAGTGAACTTCTATGGTTAATCTGGCACATCTTCTGGTAGATACTTCATACATCAAGTTCTTCCAGTTCTCCAGTGCTTCTTCTGAATCTTATGAACATGCGTTGTCACTTCACCAGCTCAAATTCCCATCGGTTGTAGGGTTGATGTAATCCTAATGTCTGGTTGTTAGTTTGTATATGTCTTCCAGTCCGTATGTGTTGTCTTCTTCTCTGATCGGCTCTGTATATCACATACCCTCATCTAGATATAAGGGTGAAATGACTCGAAGGCCATATCTTTCAAATGTCATACGTCATTTCTTCGAATCAACCACTGTGGATTTATCGAAGGCCTAATCAATTCCTAACAGTGCAGGGTAAGGACAATTGTCATCAACAATTTCAATTACCTCAAAATCTGTGAACATTCTCACTCCATTGATGTCCATAGGGACATGTTCCAATCTACCAAAGGGAATGACAACTTGTTGGTTATCCATCCTAAGCCTGATAGGGGAGTAGATCAACTTCGGGACTTCGGGTTCCCCATCAGTGCCCAAGTTTTCTTCCTCATGACATTGACCTCTGACCCTAAGTCGAGGACCACATAGTCTATATAACACTCTCCTATTTGAGCATTCAAGTGTAGTTCTTTATTTTTCCTTATCCTTTTTCCGATTTGATGTACTACCCTATTTAGTAAGGGTTCTATCTTTCCTAGTTCATACTATTAAGTTATGTAGCTCTTGTACAATGCCTTTATCCTGAATCAACTTAACATAGGTGCATAAAACTTCCATGAGCTTGCTTACCTCTTTTCCCTCTTATGGCGAAGTAGATTGATCAAATGCCTAAGGCATTCCATATTCTTTTATTTCTGGTTGTATTTTTTATGAAGAAGCTTGATCTTCTTTAAAATCTTGTCTTGCTTCCTCAAAGATTTGTCTTTCTTTCTTTGCATCGAAAGTTAGGGTCTTCTCTGTAGCCTTCTTGATACCTGAATCTTCTACAATATTTCCTTGAGTCATTCTATCCTCTCATGTAGCAGCACCTCCTTGAGTGATAACAATGAATTTAGGGCCTTCCCTGTGGGGCTCATCATATATCAACTGCACTTGTGGATTTTGTTGAGGTCCTAGTCTTTCCTGCAGCTTAGCTAGTAGCACAGGGCAATCTTCTATAACATCGTCGAACAAGATGAAATAGTTGCATGTAGTGCAAGGATTCTGACAATCCCTTGCCAAGTGTCCTGGTTGTGCTCAGTTGTAATAGATGATCTATCCTTGGCCTTGGCCCATTCCTCCTCCTCCTCCTAGTCCTCTGTATCCACCATGAGGATTGAAATTTCCTCTTCCTAGGGAGTTATACTACAGAGTGTTTCCTTCTTGTTGTACTTCTCCTTGGATCTTGTATATGTCCCTCGATCTTTCATGTATAAGGTGATAGGCCCTACAATCCCTATCATCATGCCCCATAGACTTACAGAATGTGAAATATAAATTTTTGGGAGTCTTTACATACTTCTGCATGTAATAGCACTCACCTGTGTGATGCCTAGTTCTGCATACTTCACACCAGGGTAGGTTGACTTGCTTCAAGAGGCTCGGTGCTCCTGAGGCAAAATATTCATGGAATAAAGGGAAGTGTTCCTTATCATGGCCTTCTGATCTGCATCTTACACACCAGATATCTTCTCTTTTTTCCTTCCCCTTATCCTTCTTCATATCCTCGACCTGTAAAGACAAACTAATCAACTGGCTCAATATTTGGCTCATCCCTAAGTTGGATTCTCCCATAGGGGTTGATTCAAGCTTCATAGAGATTTACAATGCTTCTATCTACGAAGAAATATTCTGTTGCATCAGGGGAACTATGATGTGTGGTAAAAGGGCAGCGATGAACCATTCTTTATTCTATTCATCTGGGATATGAAAAATTAATCGACCTGTCAAGGTCTTGAACCTTTGATCAAACTCCCAGATAGGCTCAGCTACTTTCTACTTGATCTCCTTTAGTTTTGTAATACATTGAGACTATGACTTAGGTTTCTTGAAATATGCAATCACTGCATTCTTGATCTCTCCCAGTGGCTTAGGTTGTGCAATTCCTTAGACAAGCTTCATATACCAGCTTAGTGCGCAATCCCTTAAGGTAGTGCTAAACTAGGTCCTTTTAACAGCTTTATCGGTGAAATTTTTAATATTCCCTACGGCTTCGCATAGAAACCAATGTTGATCAAGATCTTCAGATCCATATCCCCTAAAGATAGGGAGCCCCATCGCATCTTCCATAGAGCTACCTAGGTTTCCTGTCTGAGTAGATGTTGAGCTACTAGTAACAGCTCTCTAAGGAATCTGGTGATTCTGATTATTTTGATTACCTAGTGTTGTTGAAATAATAGGAGGATTAATAGTACTTACTTCAATAGTTTGCACAATTCCTAAAGTTTCAGGCCCATCCTGGCGAGGTTCTTCGGCTTCTCCTTCCTCTGTCCTAGCGGGTTATGAATGTTCTTTGTCTATCAAATCTTCCTCTCCTCCACTATAAAAACCCTCTTCCTCATAGTTTTGTTTAAACAGGTTCTCAAGGTGAACCCCTCTGAATACTCTCCCACTACATGTATTTCTAGCTTCTGTATCATTATCACTATCTAAATTCTTGAAAATTAGCTTTTTCAGATCCATCCAATCTATTGTATCTTCAAGATGTTCTTCTCATGCAACAACATCTTGAGTCTCAACTTTAGGAATTGTAAAAAATTTCCTCTGGATCCCTTAAATAAATATCTTTCAGCTTGGATGTATGATTCTACTCTGTCAACACCAAACTCTGTGATGTACCCTACAATGGTATTATCGAACCAGTGATCTATTGCTTGTGATACGACATTATCAACTCTTTTGACCTTCTTTATCAACTCCGACGTCCAAACCACAGGAGGTCTAGATCTGATCTCGAACTGGGTATCTGCTCATATAGCCAACCACTTAGATAACTCTTGATGGATTCCTCCAAAGAAGATATCGTGAATGTCGGTGAATATGTATCTTTGTAGCCAATCTTCAGTACTTAGCTTAGGGTTCTTTTTCTAGGCTTTAGTGAAGTCCCTCTCTTGATCTTCTATCCACTTCTGAATCTTTGTCTTCGATGGGAACTACCTTGACATTCCCTCATGAAGATTTTGGTCCCGACAACGAAACCATTTGTTAGCATAAGGGAAGACCCAAGGTTCACTCCAAGAGCGCACCAACAAGCCCTAGCTACTGGCCCTTTTAGAAACACCTACGAAGCAGATGCAGTCTCACCCGAAGCAACTATGAGGGGGTTGCAGGAAAGAGATTTCTACAACTAGGGGAATATCAAGCAGATCTAATACAACAACAAGGTAGAATTCATATATCCCTCACCAAGATGGATCTACCCTGCACAGTTATAGATATGGTCTAATTACAACAATGAAAATAATAATATAACAGTGACAGATCAAATCATTAATCACACACACAACACAAGATGTACATGGTTCACCCTCTCTCTAGGGCTACATCCAAATAACTATGCTTATGATTTATTAAGGTAAAGCATACATTTCTTGTCTACGCTCTCATCTAGCAGATATCCTTTATTCTCTCTCTTTCTCTCCCCTTCCTGCGCACCCAACTGCAGGACTCAACCTTCGCACACAGTTGAAGATCTTACAATACTAGAATGCTCTCTCACTTAGCACTTCTCTCTCTCAATACAATAATATCTCACCACAACAAATAGAGCTAGATCAACAACAATATCATACCAACCCAAAAGACCAACCCAGCCTAGTCCCTTTAGACCTCTATTTATACATTAAAATCATTCACGGAAAGCCCTAGGCTAAAACCTAGGTGCCAAAACCATAGATACCAAAACCCTAGGTGTCTAAAATCCTAGGTCAACTTGACCCCCTTTTTTCGAGCTTCACCATCCTGTCTTTCCTTCCTTCTCGCGCGGTGCTCCAAAGCATCCAACGGTGGATTTTTCCACTTGCTAAGTTGTCCTCAATCCATGTTCCTTTTTGATCTATCATCCTTGATATCCTCGTCCAACGGCTTGCATTTTCATACTTTGCTCCATATTTTCTTCTCTTTTGCTCACTTCGACCAAGTGACAGTCATTGTGTCTTCCGCGAAGTTCGCTTTTCACCTTTTCTTCCTTGTTCTTTGCTTCCTTCCATAACCAAGGGCCAACACTACTTCAGGTGAGACTACATCTGCTTCGCAGGTGTTGCCGAAAGGGCCAGTAGTTAGGGCTTGTTGGTTCACTATTAGAGATGAACCCTGGGTCTGCCCCTTGTGCCAACACCAACTCCAGTACTTAGAAAATTTTCGACCAATCTATAATTAATCTAGGTCATTGATCTCCCATTCAAATTGATCTTGACCATCGATTGGATCCAACCTTCTAACAACCGAAATGAATCTATACCATCGATCTATCTCATTTTCCCAACTATCGAAAATGAATCTCGGTCGTCGATTTGTTCAACCTTCCAAATAGACGAAACCTTATAAATTTTTAAATTTATCAAAATGAATATGGGCATTGATCATGAGATCAAACGCGATCTTGGCCATCAATTCACCAAAATCCATACAACTCTACAGCGACCATTAAAACATGAAATTCAACTATTCCAAGTAAAATTCAACCCTGCAACTTTGTATATTGGCTCCATTGAACCTCTTAAACAATTATAAGTCCTTTAAACTTGAATTTGTCTCACAAATTTGGGGATTTCGCTCTGAAATTTCTCTATTTTTCCACAAATCCGTCATAGAAAAATATGCAACAATGAATTTTCCAAATTCATAGTCATCCTGGCCCATACAAGTCCATTTTTTGAACTATAGGGTCCAATACCATAATGTAACATCCCCCATCTTAGTTGAGGTCCATTAGGCGCAAAAAACTCATAGAAACAAATAAAAAAAACTATCTAATTAATTTCATGTAGCTTAATAGCTATGAATTACAACCATATTTTATTGTTGTCTACTACCATTATTTATATTCATCTACAACATGCTAAAATCACACATGAATGCAGTAAATATCTTATTACATCAACATATAAATGTGTTCTCGTACTCAAAGTAAAACATAGAAAATAAACTCTTGATACAAACATAATCAAGATAAAACACTTATATTTTATAAAGAGTTGTGCAACCAACTGCTTGGGATGAACCTTTCACCCAACCATACACATGTTGTTCCAAATATCAACATCAAGTCACCCCTGAACTAAGGCTAGTAATACACAAAAGAGGTTAGTCTCTCAGTGTCCACTCAGAGCTAAAACATCCCACAACCCACTGATATTCTCCTACAACTATCTCAATTTTCCACCAACTCTCTTCCTCTCAACCTACCCAACCCAAGGAATTTACCCCTTCACTTATCTAAGTCCTTCAGGAATCCCATTCATTTATTAAGGTAGCTATGGCTCAAGTAACAAGGAATCTCTCTACTGGGAACTCAAGGGATCTCACTACTATGAAAACTACCAACAAACAACAGAAAACACTTGTTATTACAGTGCAACTCACACATGAGTTCACTCTTCAGGCCTAAAAACCTAGATCTTCAGTATTCATTTCCAAATATGCTCCAAAAATGCTCCAGCATGCTCCATAATTCGACCTCCATGGATGTTCCATCTACAAGCTCTCTTTTATTCTCTCTCCTTGTTATTCATGCAAAAACATTGATTGTCTAAAAATATTGTAGCTTCCCCTATGCATTTCATCTCCTTTGGCTACCGTTTCTTGACTCATAAACTTCCCCAAGTTGACTTTACTTAACCCACATGCTCCCAATAACTATGGGATGCAAATTCTCACGTCCATTCTCTTACATGCATTCAATTATTGGCTTTGAGAACACTCAATCAGAAATTAGAAGTTTCATATACCAATAGAAAATTTAGGAAAATGGGTTGAATTAATATACATAGGTAATTCCCCCTTGGGCCCATCTTAGGTATTCTCTTATATCCTCACCTCTCTTGTGGATTACTTCATGCCCCATCTCTATCCATTTCCCCTTAGCAGTTGGCATCACATTTCATTATTAAAACTCAGAAATACATTTCGCATATACATCTCTTTGGTTGTAGCCACACATAATATCTAGATTAAGTTATTAATTAAACTGAGGATTATAGTGGGGATGTTACATATGGGTCCAATCATCACTAACTAAATTAATATCTCCCCATAGAGAGACTTTCCATTAGATATAGGCTAAAATCTAATAGTGTGTCTATTATATTATGCAAGTACAAGTCTATTTCTAAGTACAGGTGTAGTCTTATCCAACAGTAGAAAGATCAATTACAAGCCTGCAATTCAAAGTGCAAAACATAATTAGTTCCAATTTTATAGAATAAAATCATATTACATACTTTTTAGAATATATATGTTCACAAGAATGCTCATATAATTGAATTTGTGATTCATTTACAATTATTTATTACAAATGGAAATTGAAAAAATTGAAAAACTGAAACATTTGTAGAAAACAATCAACAATAGTGCATTATTGAATAAATGAACCATGAAAGTGCTTGTTATTATCCTCCTTCCAAGAAATAATTCATTTTAAGGAATACAACAACAAGCATAGATCTTTCCTATCCTCCTTTGAGTCTGATAAAGAAGTATACAATATTATGTTTCCTATAGACCTAAGGGTGGACTATTGGACTTCGTAATTACATGATTGTTCAGTTATAACTTCCCTGATCTTCCCATTCCCATTAAATTTGGATTTTATAGAGACAAAATAAATAATTACACAATATTCCTTCCTACTGTGGTGCTCCTTGGGAAGGTGAGAAACTCTAAATATTTGGGGGTGAAGGGATTTCCCCCTGAAAATTTGGTCCAAATGATGGGCAACTACAATTGAACATGTTCATTGACTGTGGACCTACAACGAGGCTTTAGGGGAACTAGTTGATCGAGAAGAAGATGCAATCCTTCTCCATAACATTACCCTTTTGGAAACATGCATATTTGTCGAACTTTCAGTGCTCGTCTCCTTCCTATAACAAGTTTCCAACTTGGCTATTAATTTTGATGTGGATGGACATTAGCTCGAAATCTGTATTACTTTCATCTCTCGATCTATGTTCAACTTTCTCTGGTGGAAGGTACTCTTGTTATTGTGAAAAAAAATGAATTTTATCATTGGCTTGACTCTATTGAATCATGTTAGTTCCTCCAAGTGGAAATAGCCCAAAGGAATGTATTATCCCTATCGTTGTTGCTAATTAAGATAGATCTCTCTCTCTCTACCCATATCTTTTCTAAACAATGATATTTTCCTTATTTCTTGCTTCATTTTATAACGTCTTGGTTGATCTATGTTGAGGTATGATGTTGAGGAAATGATTTCTTTAATGTTGTCCTGCTCGACCCTTCTATTTTAGAACAATTGTGGTCATTATTAATCACCTAGGTCTATATGATATTACATGAGCTTCTGATTTGTGTTTCATCTCTACCCTGTCATCTTTCTTAAGTAATCCAATACACGTAACATGTATGCTTCATGTGAGTAAGGAAATGGTTTTCATTTGTTTAAATCTCAATCATCTCAATCCATGTTTGCTTAATTTGATACATGTTCAATGAGTCTTTCGATACCTGAAAATTCAAAGCAGTTATTAGCCATCGTACAACAATAAGAAATTCTGACCTAAATCTGTCCTCTGCTTATGTGAAATTCCCTATACTCTTATGTACTTCTTCTATTCTATAGGGATAATATATGTGTGAGAGGCCAAGTTGGCTGATATGTGTATGGGATAAATCTCATCACCCCTCATCAGCATGCAATTTGGAGGCATGTATCTCTGTGATTGGATTTGCAGTGATGAGAGAATATTGATGGATATGGGGGTTTATAGGTTATGCATGGGGATGGTTTACTTAATGAGCTTGCAAGATTAGAGGTTACAGTATTACGTGACTTTAAGTGCCACTATTTGTAGGTCATAAAATCTCGTAAAGATTCTCCCCAATGTACTAAGCATGTGATTTGTGGGTTGGCGAGTGAATCTTCAAAAAAAACATTTCATAAGTTTTTCTTGTGACACGATATTTGAGAATGTTTCATGGTGTATTAAGGTGTTATGTTAATGGCTTGAAGGTGAAATAGGTTTCAAAGTGTAGCCTCCTTTGCAATAAATGGGATTGAACCTTTTAGTGCTACAAATGGTAGTGTATGTAGTGGTGGGACTGTAGTGTAACTAGAGAGGTAGTGGGGGGTCCATAGGGCCCATAGAAATAATAGTGGAGGACATTCAATATAAGGTGGAGTAGGTCCACTATATTATTAAATAAGGCCCATTATGATAGTTAGATATAATAAATGTAAGAAGACTTACTAGAATGTTCTACTTCTATAAGGTTCCTCCTCTAGAATGTTCTTAGGTGGTTGGTAGCACTATATAAATAGGTTCAAGCAATGTATTGGGGTGAAGAAGAAGTATGGTATGTGGAGAAGTAGCTCATTAGGAGGTTTCTCCCTCGATGATGCAAGTGAATAGGAGATGATCCCTTCCATAATAGGATCAATTGTATCGTGATGCCCTACCTCAAGGGTTTTTTTATAATAAAGAGTGGTTTTTATATATTGTTCCATATATCTTATATGGTGATTTTATTCATATATATTTGTTACTTAATAGGGACCCACATGAAATTTTTTTGGCTTGCGAGCTTGCGGGTATTTGGCAATTTACGATTTAGGATTCTTTGAGTTTTTCATAGTGGTGCATGCGCGCATACTGGCAAGGTAGTGTTCATGTATATGCAACCTCGTGGTGGTGTACATGTGTGGATCATATGTATTTTTAGAAAACGATTGAATTCCCGCGATCCCGAGCCAATAGAAAGAGTCCAAAATAGTGTCCTTGTTAATGCTCCTTCCGTAAGAGGAATTATGTAATGTTGGTTTGAATAATCATGTTCCTCCACAAGAATGGATGATTTTAGGGGCTAAATTTCATTCATGGGATAATTTTCAATGTTTTTTCCCCAAAAAAGATTTGTTATTCTAAAAATGATTCGCCCAAATTCTATAGGATAAAATTATTCTACCTTAAAAATCACCAAAATTTTATACAAACTATATAAAGTCCTTAGAAATTTGAATATTTTTACAAAAATATTGCCATACATTTTATAGTTGGCATATGAAGGATTAGTAAGATTCGCCAAGGTTTCTACCTTTTAAAATAAATTTCCATCCTTAAAATCATCCATGTCTGCAAATAATCTTGGTGTTCTTCGGTCTACTGAATTTATTCCTTCACATCATGTTAGGATTATCTACTTCATTTGAAGCAATCATATTACTCAATAAGAAAGGAGGTCTTCTCATTTCTGCACATTCAGAGGAAAATGTGAGTGCATCATTATACAAATAAAAATAATTCCTATCCATGCTCAATTCAACTAATCCATCTAAAAATGCTCATCAAAATGGGTTCCCATCGATATATCACATGACATGCCCTTTTTATCCATTTAAATTGATCATGGACACTAGAGAATGTAACCATGGCCTCTTTTAGAGTCAATTGTGTTAAATGTAGTGAGGTTTTGGGTTTCTCGGGAAAGTGAGGGGTGATATCAAACTCCATAATATATTTGATTTTTTACACATGTTTAGGGAGTGTAGTTTGGTAAGAGATATTCTTGAACAAAGCTCACCCCCCCCCCCTTTTACTCTTCTTGGATCATTAGGAGTATCACATATTGAACAGATGATCTCAATAATTGTTATGACCATATATGCATAGGCTAGTGAGAATGAATTGTATTATA
This sequence comes from Picea engelmannii, assembly GCA_009831015.1. Classification (NCBI taxonomy): domain Eukaryota; kingdom Viridiplantae; phylum Streptophyta; class Pinopsida; order Pinales; family Pinaceae; genus Picea; species Picea engelmannii. The sequence goes on from ML777022.1 coordinate 3,881,669, forward strand.
GGTAACCAATGGCCATTCAGTCCAAAGGGAGGTCAACATTATATAATTTGAGTAGAACAAGATGAATTGATCTAGCAAGGAGGGGCAGGATTCTAAATGATTTTTTTTTAATTCCAAAATTTGAATCACCAAGAATGAACATCTCTACTATAAGAAGAGAGTGCTACTATTTCATGATCATGGATTTAATTGATTAGCAAAAGTAATGAGGAGAAATTAGTTATCCTTGATGCATCGCCATACTAGTTATGCTAATTGTTCATCTTCCACCATCCTTTGTGAAATATGGTACCTGATTAAACTGTTATTGAAGTACTAGAACAACACCCAACCAGGGCCTTTCATTGGGCCTGATATTAAAGAGACATTGATTATTAGATTTGGCAAGATGGCATGTAACAAGTTCTTTAACTAAGTTCCTCTAAATGATTTCCCTTTCATTCAATTAGGCCAAGGAAGAATAGGTGACACCTAATTCTAGGTAATATTAGGCATTTGTATTAGTAGGGGACCCATTTCTTTAGTGAGTAAGGGTTGAAGAAATGGGGGGCTTGGTGTGGCTACAATAGATTCAATTATGGAAACTTTATTAATTTTTCATCTTAATGAATGTTAGTTTGACACTGTGGGGTTAACCTAGTATTCTAGTAAATACCATGTGATTTCATCCATGGGGTATTTAATTTTTTGAATATATTTTTTAGTATAATGGTAAATAATTGGGGTAGGGGCCTTTAAAATTATACAAGAATATTTTTTAACCATTAATACATTCTTTGATGAAATTTGGTAAATTTTCAATAAGGGGTTGTTATTGGATAAATCCGTATGTGCGGACACAAACCGATCTCCCTAGATCCACCTGATCTAGAAAAAAACAGGACAGAACATGATGCCTTCCTTAAGTTTTAGATATTGAATTTACTAACTAAAGAGGGATGAGTGACATACCATTTAAATGTCGCTTCCTCTTGCCATCGCTATCCCGGTTCCATTCCAACGCTCATACAATGATGAACCTGCAAAAGAACGCAACCAACCAAAGTGATAGCAATAGCATAAACTCAACATAAACCTATGTATGTGATCAAGGAATCATACAATAAAACACAACAAGCTTTATAGGAAAGAATCATATTATTGTATCATATTAAATGTGAAAGAGAGATTA
>ML777022.1:3907798-3966770 GCA_009831015.1 Picea engelmannii
TAATTCCAAGCCAACCAAAGCTAACAAGCTCAAGAATCAACAAAGCTAACCCAAGCTAACTTTCTCCATGAGAACTCTTCTCCTTTTATAAGTTGAAGAGGATAAGGTGAGGAGGTTAGGATGATCCCACTAAATCATGAAAGCAAGTAAGATCCAAACCATCCGGATGCCACCTCACCATAGAATTTTCTCCTTCTAGAAGATTCGAGAAAACACTCATTTTTCCCACGTGTAGGAATTCTCGCACCCTAGCTATAGAGCAACCTGTGAACACCTCGCACCCTGGCTATAGTGCAACCTAGGAGAATGGGTCATTCTCGCACCCTGTCTATATAGCAACCTGCGAACTTCCTTTTTTATAAGGTTTTTACATAGGAAAATGCAACTTCTTTTCTCAGGAAAAGTTCTTCTCCCTTCTCTCTTTAGGAACTCATGCCATTGACCCCTCTAAAGGCAACAAATAGGTTTACATCATTAACGATCATAGGGATGATGAAAATAATGTGTAACAGGGGTTATTAATATGAAATAGGTTGTTATTGGTCATTATTTAGATACGTAATTACGCTTTTCTTTATTCTCCCTCTAGTTATAGAAAGGCCTATATTTCTTACCCTCAAAGGACAATTACAAATCAATTTACCAGTACGGGACCAAAGAAATAAGAGGAGTATGACATAAATTATATAAATAGGGGTAAGTTTTGCAAATCCATAAAAGCACATGTTTCAAACATATTTTCCTAATTGAACCCCCTATGCAAATTATTTCATATAATTCACTAGTACCATAACTGTAATTTAGTGTGACTTTTCCTAGATCGGGATGGAAATGCTATGCATTTATATGGACAGTTTGCAGGAGGAAATTATCCATGTAAATGGTGAAGAATGAGAGCCTTATCCAATTTAGGAAGGTTTTTACAGACATTTGGAAGGCTTTTCTAGCCTAAGAATTTACTTAAATGAATCCCCAAACTGCTAAGTCTTGAGGTGGACTATTAAACCTAAGAAATACTCATGTTTTACTTTGGGAATATTGCAATCATCAATCTAACATAGCGTTTCTATCCTAGCCATTGATCATGGTTCCTCACATATGAGGACCTACGGAGGATCTAGGTCATTGACAACCATTGAATCCATCGAAGGGAGGATTCAGGAGATCATCACCATTTATCATGGAGGAATCATAGTATTTAGTTGGTCAGATTAGCCCCAAAATCCTAGAGTAGAGCCACTCTGATGGAAAGGCATCGAGGACCAATCGGTACCATTGGATCCATCACAATAGGTTTCATATAATATTAATAGTTGATCGTAGTGGGGTTGTCGAAGTTAGGTGGTAGGGGTAGTCTTGGTTAAGGTACTTCGATGGGAAGGCTTTGAGGAGAGATCATGGTTTTAGATTGGTGAGTGGAGAGAGAAATATTAGTCATAAATCATGGTGGGTCTGACCTAGGCGAGGCTAAAAATAGAGTGACATCATGATGACGAGGAGTTCCAATGTGTCTTGAGAAGGACAATTGGCAGCCCATAAATCATAGAAAATATCGAGTGTGGACCCTTCCGGTGTTAATATGTAGGACAAGTGGCTAAATCCTATCCCCTAGATCTATCGATCGGTAAATATCAACCCTTCATCAAAGAGATATTTCAGATTGATTTTCGGTACCAGAGAGGGATCGACTCCAATGGGAGTACTCTGAGGTTTGATCTAGAACATTGATCAGAGGGTGGCCACAGTGAATGAAAACCCTTGATTTGTCATGGCATTTGTAGGTTCGATTACGAGATTATAAGGAAAGGATGTTCACCATCATGCATGTTAAGGCATCGATGCAATAGGAGCCGCTTATTTTTTATTCTCCAGGACCACCCAATCCATCAGTGGGGGATGTCATCGTAATGAGGCTATCGAAGTGGGTTGGGGATCCAGGAGTGGACACACTCTAATGGGAGACTCTTATAGGAAAGGAAGGACTCTAAATAGATTGGATTCGTTTATGTGGAAGGTTGATAGGACGAGGACCATTGAGACATGTGGAAGTTGCCACATTAGTGCTATGTTAGTTCCACACCAATGGCACAAGTGATAGGAAGCCACATGGATGTCATGTGGCACTGAGGTGGAATTGTTGGAAGAAATCCCTGAAACTTTGGGAGGTCATATCTTTTGATCCAGAGATTGGAATTGAGCATGGAGAAATTCGTTGGAAATCTCTCGATGAGAAAAATTAAGCTAAAAGGTTTATTCAGAGATATGAAGAAGTTGGAGAAAAACATATTTTGACACCCCAACAGCCTAAGCGAGAACTAGGGGGTCGAGTGTGTTACAAAGTGGTATCAAAGCTCTTGTTTCAAACACTAGGCCTGGATGGGACAGAAATCAATTACACGAATGATGTGTTAAGGCTAAGATGAGCGTAGTATTAACAAATTGTTAAATTATTTATCTCTAACAAATATTATTTTCTACAAATTTTGTAGAGTCAAGATCATATATACCAAAATAGAATCATCATAGAGACCAAACGCATATAATATAGGGAAGATACACAGAGGATTTATATCCATGAGGAGGTATTCAGGGCAATGTGTATCAACATGGGTAATGAAAGGATTGAATTCAATGGGCATGATTAAGGTAAAGAGGAAAACATGAACTTTGTGGAGACCATCAATAGTATGCAAAAATATGTTCAAATTTATAAATTTGATAATGAGAGTCCTATGAAAGCCAAGGAACAACAAGATGGTTTCAACATCAAGTTGTTAAAAAGCTTGGACAAAATAGAGAAGAAAATGGATAAGGAGCCAGATTGAAGCAAGAAAAAGGGTTGTAGGTATCATCACAGAAGAATAGAATCAAGGAGTGATTATACACACCATCAACACTCACCTAAGAATTTAGCTAGGAGAGAACGCAATTGCTCAGGCCCATCCCCTATAGGAAATCATAATAAGAGATCTAGGGTAGATGAGCTTCAAGGAGAGATGAATAATATTAAACCTCCTACTTTTGATGGTTAGCAAAAAAAGGATGAGCATGTAAAGACATGGTTGTTGGGTATGAGAAAGTACTTTCGGTTGCATAATTACTCCTCATAGGTAGGAGGAAGGATTGCAATCTACCAACTCAAAGGAAAATCATCAATGTGGTTGAACCAGTTTCTGCAAGTGCAACACATTGATGAAAAGAAGGTTACTTGGAGGGAGTTTAAGAGATATTTCCAAAGGAATTATTTAACCAAACACTACTACAATAAGAAAATGAAAGAGTTATGTGAACTCAATCTTGGGAGCATGACCATAGATGATTATGAAAGGAGATTTTTAGACTTGCTGAAATATGTTTCTTTTATCAATGATGAACAGGTTAAGATTAATATATACCTAAGCGGGCTTCCCACAACTCTCAGTGATAAAATACAGTATGATGATCCAAATAAGCTGGAAGAAACCATAATGAGATATAAATGCCTATATGATCAACATAGAGGAAGATCAGCTTTACAAATGGCTTAGTGTAATATCCCTAAGGCTGAACCCAATTGCACATGTAAATAAAAATGTACATAATCTGGTGAGCTGATTTGATATCATTTTGGTATGCACATTTCATTGCATAGTGAGCGCATGTATTGTGCAGTAAAATAAGGAAGTGTGCACATTTCTGGATACCGCGCGCATCATCTTAAGTGCGCGCGATGTAGAGGCTAGGGAGCCTTGTGTATCTGATATGTTTTATAGGATGGTGAGCCAATATTATAAGCTAGGATTATTATGTTTTGATTAGGTTGGAAATCCTAGATGTTAAAGGCTAGTGTGCCTATTTTTGTACATATCTCATATTTAATATAAAATACATCATTGTGCGCAAACCAACCATGATAAAATAGATGGGGGACTAAACTCCACTAGCTAGGGAAAGGGAAGGGCCTAAGTTAAGGAATATTATATTAATATTTCTTAAATCATAAAATATGGATAATTATGTTATCCTAAGTTCTAAGTTGGGGCCAAGTGGGACAAAGTAGCTTCCAACATGACAAGTGTCAAGTTAGGGGCATGCATACATATTTTTGGACTTAGTTCATTTCAAGGAATTCTCCATCATTCTTACCATCATCTTTCCCTGATTCATCCATCACTGAGATATACAGTCAATCATCCAGGAGTATCGGCAGTGATTGAGCTATCATTTGTATCTTCATGACTTTACCTGAACCCATATCCAGAGCCTTTTGTTGGGTAAATGTTAGCTTGGGAGCGGGATTGAAGAAGCGGTTTTTCAGGCCCATGGGATATTGAAGAGGCGGGTTGTCGGGCCCACGAGCAATTCTCTGGGTGAGATCATTGTTGGGGATTGATTCCCGAAGGTGCTGAACTACAGTTGCAGGGCTCTGAGACTTCCTATCCGGCCTATTGTTGAATCCCTAGAATGGAAGTGGGGCAGCCAAGGGACTGTTGAGTAGAGAAGGGGCACACTTCCTTGGGTGGGACAGGCATGTGGAGAATGAGGGATTGTAGGCTATTAGTTGAGTGAGCACCTAAGACGGAGTCTTTCCTGTTCTTCATGAGCCTTTAGCCTGGTTAGGAACCCCTTTACTCGGGTGGAGTTTAGTCCCAGCTCGGGGGTGACTCACTGTTGAGAGTGATGAACAGTGTGGTCTAAGGTTGGGAGGTTTGTGGAATGTCTACACGTAGTTGGTGATATTCTCACAAAGATAAGTGTCAATTGTGTGATTAATTTACATGCTACATTGTTATTCACGTGTTATTTTTATGGGTTTATCCTATGTGTGATTATAGTTGTCTGTATACTTATGGGTATTGCATGTATATGCAACATGTATATGCAACATGTATATGTTTACTGTTATTTCAGTGTGAATTCATGCATTTACATAACATATTTGTTTGTTCATGTTTTATATATATTAAGCTTCCGCAAGAGTTTTTGTGTGTGCATATGTTTTAATTGCATGTAGTTAGACAATTATATGATACATAACTTAGTTAGGATGCTAAGTATGTTATAGTACGTTTTGCATAGAGAACGGATGTGTTCTCCAGTGTAGCATGGCCCGACATGAATGGTCGGGGATGTTACAAATTGGTATTTGAGCATGAAAGAGTGTTCAAGAGTAGTATGGCCTGGCCTGTTGAAGGCTGGGAATGTTACAAAGACGGTTTTAGAGCTAAGTAAAGCATCTGAGGAGTGGCATGTTTTGGTTGGTGTGAGGCCAAGGATGTTACAAATTGGTATCAGAGCTTTAGTTTTCAACACTGAGCTTGAATTGGCCGAGAAAGTTGAGTTGAAGCAAAATTTCACAGAGGATTTAATTTTATGTGACCAAATTTCAATTGTAGAGCATCCATGGAAAAAAAAAAAAGTAACAGCAACTAGGCAGAAATGAGGAAAAGCCCCAATTTTTGTGGGTGAATTCATGAGAAAATGGAGAAATTCAGCCAAGTTATGAGATATTACTGATTTAATATCTTTCCTAACAAATTCAAACTTGGAATTGGTCGAATTTGAAGTTACAATGAAGCCATGACAAATGGAGCAGAAAATGTCAGCGTGCAGGTGTGCGCGGTAAATTGTGGCATCGCGCGGAAGAATATGGTGTGTGGGTGCATGCACTAAATTTGGCATTGTGCAGAGTGCACACGCATAATATGGTGTTCATGGTGTACACACACACAATAAGGGCACTCAGGGTGTATGCAGTATTGGCAGAGCGCAGAGGATTTTGGTTGGTGCACGTGCAATATGGGTATATGTTGTTGCACGATAGTTTAGTATGGTGCACGCAGAGTATTGATGCGCAGTGGGGGAATATTGAACTTTGGCATGGTGCAATGCATAGAGTGAAATGCATGTGGAATATCAGTGGGTGATACAAAAACTACGTGCAACGGGTAATAGTGCAAGAACCAAAACTAAGTGCGGTAGTTATTGGTGCGTGACACAAAAGTGTGCGCATGTTATTGGCGCGACAAAGAAGTGATACATAGTGGTTTTAAAGTGCAAAAAGCATGATTTAACTGTGATGTTGTAGCACATGGAAAAATACGGGTGCAGAGATTGAAACTTGTGTGCGCGAAGTTGTTTGAAGGGGGAAGAACAACAGAAACAGTGAAGGGTAAATTATCAGACCCCGATTAGCTCTATGAAGCCATAACTTTCTACTCAAGACTCAAAATTGAGCATGTGAGAAGGCATTGGAAAGGTCATGGATAGTGGAATATAATTATCCACCCAAAAAATTGATTGGGAATTCAATTTTTCAGGAAATCAGAAGAAATGCATGATAAATTATTGAACCAAAATGGTTCATATTTTTCATAAAATTGATGAAACGGTCAGTCTAACAAGTTTTGTTGGCTACACATTTTGCAAAGTTAACAAAAAATAGATCAGATCAAGACTAGTGCATATTCCATAGGAATGGAAGAGGCATAGGGAAATTATAGCCAGGAAGATGAAATCAGATGGATGGATGTCCATTTGAGCATGGAAGGAACAAACTCCAATGGGCATGGTGAAGAAAGTGATGAAAACATAAATATGGCAGAGACCATTAAAAATTTATAGAAGGATTTTCAAAGCCATAAAGATGATAATGAAAGGCTTATGAGAGACAAGGAGCAGTAGGATGACTTCAACATAAATTTATTGGAGAGCTTGAATAGAATATAAAAGAAATTGTATAAGGAGAGTGGCTCGAGCAAATCGAGAAGTCACAAGTCTCATGATGAGAAAAGAAAAACAATAAGTGTTAGCAAGCATCACCACCACTCCCCAAGGAATTCCAATAAGAGATCACACAGCATCTCAAGTCCATCCCTTGTCAAAAAGTATGAGAGGTCTAGGGTGGATGAACTACGAGGAGAAATGAACAAAATCAAACCTCCTACATTTGATTATGAGCATAAAAAGGATGAAGATGTAGATACATGGATGTTGGGCATGAGAAAGTATTTTCAATTGCATAATTATTCCTCTCATGTACAGGGTAGAATTTCCATCTATCAACTCAAAGGAAAAGAATCCATGTGGTAGGATCAGCTTGTGTAGGTGCAGCACATCAAAGAGAAAAGTGTTACTTGGAGAAGATCCAAGAAGTATTTTGAGAAGAAATACTTGACTAAGAGATACTATGACAAGAAAATGAAAGATTTCTTTGAACTCAAGCTTGGGAGTATGACAATTAAGGAGTATGAGAGAAGGTTTCTAGAACTGTTGAAGTATGTCTCTTTCATCAAGGATGAGACAGCAAAAATCCAAAGGTATTTGAGTGGATTGCCATCATTCATCAGTGAAAAAATACAGTATCATGATCCCAAGACATTGGAGGAGACCATATGGCGAGATAAATGCCTATATGATCAACAAAAACCAAGGCCAACATTCCAAAAATTTTGGGAAGAAAAAAATAAATTCAAGATGGATCAAAGGAAGAAGGGGTTTAAGCCACCATTCTTCAAAAGTAGTACACAGGGACAGAAAACTCCTAAGGAACCCAGAACGATGGACACAGGAAGTCAAAGGCCAAGGAAACCACCTATTCAGTGTTGGGGTTGTAAAGGGGATCACATGTTCAGGGATTGTCCTCACAGAGGTGAAAAAGGGAGGACTGTTCATAATGTACAGCAAGCTGAAACAGTGGAGGACATGGGCAGAAAGATACCTAGGATCTATGCATCTCTGGACAACAAGCAAGCATAATATTAGTCACATATGATTGAAGTGGAAGGTATGATCAACATCCAAACCATTGTTATTTTAATTGATTTAGGAGCTAGTCATAGTTATATAGATCCTAAGGTGGTAGAAAGTTTGCATTTTCCAAGAAGAAAGCATGGGAAATCTTGGTTGGTGTAACTAGCTATAGGGGCCAAAATAAAAGTTAATGAGATGGTTAAGTCATGTCTTATTGACATGAATGGACTGAACACCCAGACAGATTTGAACATCTTGCCTTTAGGTTCCTATGACTGTCTAATTGGGATGGATTGGTTGGACCAATAGCATGCCATCCTAGACTGCCATAACAAAGACTTTACTTGCTTGGATGAGGAAGGGAAACTAAGTAAAGTGCAGGGAATTCCCAGGGCAGTAGCCATCAGAAAGATTTCAGCATTGCAACTGAAGAAATGTTACAGAAAAGGGTGTCAAATAATTGCAACTAATTTGGCGGAGACACCTAGAGATAAGGTGAAAAATTTGGCATATTGTGCGGTCTTGGAAGATTTTGAAGATGTGTTCAAGGAGGTACTAGGACTACCCCCAAGGAGGGATAATGATTTCTCTATAAATCTAATTCCTGGAGCAGCTCCAGTGTCAAAGACTCCTTACAGAATGAGTACGCGAGAACTGAAGGAGTTGCAAATGAAACTTGAAGAGATTCTAAAAAAGGGGTATATACACCCAAGTGTGTCACCTTGGGGTGCCCTAGTCTTGTTCTTGAAGAAGAAAGATGGAAAATTAATATTGTGCATTGATTTAAGACAGTTGAATAAAGTGACTGTAAAGAACAAGTATCCGTTGCCAAGGATGGATGATCTTTTTTATCAATTGAAGGATGAAAAGATCTTTTCAAAGATAGATCTCGGGTCAGGATACCATTAGGTAAGGATTAAAGAGGAAGATATCATCAAGACCGATTTCAGGACAAGGTATGGTCATTATGAGTTCACAGTGGTGCCATTTGGGTTGTCAAATGCACCAGTTGTTTTCATGTGCTTAATGAATGGTGTTTTTCGAGAATATTTAGAAAAGTTTGTCATTGTCTTTTTGGATGACATTCTCATATATTCCAAGTCAAAAGAAGAGCATGAACATATTTTGAGGATGGTTTTGCAATTATTAAGGGAGCATCAATTGTATGCCAAATTGAGCAAGTGCTCATTTTACCAGAAGCAAATTCACTATTTGGGGCACATGATTTCATAGGATGGGATAACAGTGGACCCTAAGAAGATAGAAGCCATTAGAGAATGGCCAGTGCCAAAGAATGTGACAGAGGTGAGATCATTCATGGGCCTTGCAGGATACTATAGGAGATTTATATATGGATTTCAAAGATTACACACCCAATCACTTCATTGAAAAGAAAAGGTGTGAAGTTTCAGTGGACTTTGGATTGTGAAAAGAGTTTCCAACACTTGAAACAATTATTAACAAGTGCTCCAATATTAAGGATATCAGACCCAAATGAAGACTTCATTGTATGCATAGATGCATGTAAAGAAGGACTTGGTGGAGTCCTCGGTCAAAATGGGTTTGTTATATGTTATGAGTCAAGGAAGTTAAAGGAGCATGAAAGAAACTATGCCACTCATGATTTGGAGTTGGAAGCCATAGTACATGCCTTGAGGAAATGGAGACACTACCTCATGGGAAAACATTTTGAGATGAGGACAGACCACAATGGTCTGAAATATTTGTTTGATCAACCAACTTTAAATTCTAGGCAAAGCAGATGGTTAGAATTTCTAAGCGAATATGACTTTGATATAAAGCATATCAAGGGGAAAGAGAACAAAGTGGTTGATGCACTCAGAAGAAGAGTTCATGAAATGCATGCTACATCCATTAGCATGTATCAAACAGATTTGAAACACAGAATTATAGAGACTACCAAATCAGATTTACAATACAAGGATTTAGTGGCAAAATTACAGCAGAAAATTGAAGAATACAATCTAGATGAGGATGAAATTCTCATATACAGGGGCAGAATTTATGTACCAAATTCTCAGGAATTGAAAAATATGATATTGAGAGAAATGAATAATGTGCCTTATGCTGGGCACCCAGGATATCAAAAAACTATTGCAGTTGTCAAGAGCCAATACTATTAGCCAAGCATGAAGAAAGAGGTTGTTGATTTTATTGCTAGATGTTTGGAATGTTAAAAAGTAAAGGTTGAGCATAAACACCCGGCTGGTTTGCTACAACCATTATCCATTCTTGAGTGGAAATGGGAAGTTGTAACCATGGATTTCATTACCAAACTGCCCACAACGAATAAGAAACATGATTCTATCATGGTAGCAGTGGATAATCTTACTAAAGCTTGTTGGCATGTTCACAGGAATAATTTGCTTGTCATTGATGGCAAGAACACACGGGAAGGAGAAGCTCGGGAGGAGAATCGAAAATGATCATTGGATCCCATTTAGAATTCCCGATGATTGTCAAATCTGAATTAAAACAGGAGGAGAGCACAGATGGAGGACAGATCTTGGGCGTTAGACCCAAGCGCGGGGTCCGACCATCGTTGGATCCAGGAGAACCTGCACATTCTTTAAAGTGCAAGGACACGAGGGCTTACAAAATCCCAAAAGCAGGAGGACCGTCCATGTTTGGGTAGGACACATGGTCACAGATCAACATTTCATTGACTGGAAAGTCAAAGGAAGGAAGTGCTCTAACCTTCCAACTCATAATATGTGAAGTTGCAAAAAGATATGAGCCATTGAATCGAGGAGAAATCTGGACCATCGATCCAAGAAGGACACGTGGCTAAAGTTAATCATTTCGCTGACTGAAAGGTCAAAGTAAGGAGAGGCCTAACCTTCCAACTCATGATATGCAAAATTGCGAAAATATCTAAGCTATTGGATCGAGGACTAATCTAGGTCGTCATATCCAGGAGGTAGTTCATGATAGACCATGTCAGAAAGGACAGGTGGTAGCCTATGTCAGCAAGGACACATGGCATAATCATACAAGGACAAGTGTCAAGGGGATTTGATGTTTCAAGTACATGAATATTTCAAATCTGGGTGACACGTGGCATCTACTCGGGTGATAACACATCATCAAGTGACGTCATTCTGGGAGTTCAGTTTCAGGAGTTTTAGTATCAAAACTCCCCCTAAGTCCCAAAAGATGAAGTTGTGGGGCGATGGATAGTCGTCCAATCACCATGGAATGTGGATCGTTGATCTGAAGAGTGAAGCGCTCAAATGATTAGCGAGTGGTCATAGGTAGTGGTTACATCGTCGAGAATTAGAGGAAGGCGCTAACAGTTAAGCTCCATTTTGAAAATCGCAATATGGAGAGTCGTGAAGTCTCACCACAATATTGCCAAAATCATGAAACAATGATTCAATCTGATTTGTTGATCAAGAGAAAGTGTGAACCGTTAATATGGCTCCATTTCTGAGTTTTTGTGATTGCAACTTGGAGTGTCGAGACCCTTCATCACAGGAATTTTGAAATAGCGAAACATGAAACAACAATTCCATCTGATTTGTTGATCAAGAGAAAGCATGAACCGTTGATCTGGCTCCATTTTGGAGTTTCGGCGATCGCAATTTGGAGTGTCAAGACCCTTCATCACAGGAATGCCGAAATGTGAAACGCATTTTTGGCATAGGCCATGGTCACCGCCAGTGATCACGTTGGAGGAAGGAGCTAGAGAAACCAAGCTCCATTTCAGGGTTCACAATATGAGGAGTCAAGGAGACTCACGGGAGAAAACCCGAAATGTGAAATCACGAAATGCATTTTTGAATAGGGTTTTGGTCACATCCATTGGTCACATCGTCAAAGGTTTAAGGGAGGAGATAGCATGCAGCTAAGATCCATTTAAGAGATCACGAATTAGAGAGTCAAGATGCCTCATCCCCAGATCCCCAAAATGCAAGTCGTGAAAGAGCCTTATGAATAGGCGTTTGGTCACTACCAGAGGTCACTTGAAAGGAAGGGACTTAGCCAGAAGAGCTAGTGTCCACTGTGAAGTTTTCTTCAAGAAGAGAGAAGGTGCCAAAATGTATGAACATGCAAATTTTCTCTTAGTAACTGCTAGAACAAAGTGATTGCATCTACCAGAGGAGCCGAAGAGCCTTGGTGTAACTATTAGAAACCACTAATGGTTTCTTCCAGAGAATTAAAAGAGTCTTTAGGGTGATAGACAGAGAAGGCGAAGAGTCTCAAGGCAACTGCCAATGGAGTGTAAACTCATCAGAGAGTCGACTGAAAAATGGAAAAGGGTCGAAGACTGTTACAGTTAGTAAAGCCAAAAGATCTCAGGTGAAGGATCAATGATGATAAACACAGTGAAGTGTATGCAGTGGGAGAGTGCATGTAGCATGGACAAGGTGCACAGAGACTATAAAAATGTAGAAGAGAGAAGAGATGGTGTTGTGATTTTTGAGAGTGTGTTATGCAGGTAGAAGCATTGAGCCTAAAGGAAAAATAGCTCAATAGAAGAAAAGAAGAGAGATGCATAACTGAGACAGTAAAAGAAGGTTGAAGTGCACATGCAGAGAGAAAGTAGAAGATCAGAAAGCATAAGAAGATGCAAGCAATGAGATGATGATACAGGAGAGCAGAGTAGCATAGCAGAATAGTGATAAGCTTGGTAAGCTGATGACAACTATTGAATCACTATAATAAATTCATCAAAAGAAAAGTTTTATATTTCAGGGTGGAAGGGAGGTGCTAGGGAGGACTCTTGTCCTCAGAGTTTCAAGTAGGTGCCTGAACACAGGGAGTTGTAGCTTCCATCTAGTAGCATCCAGAGAAACCAGGGTGGTAGGATGGTGCAAGGGAGAACATTGGTTCTCTGATATACAGGTTGGTTCCTGTATAACTGGAAGTTGGTGCTTCCATCTAGTTGGTGTTGGAACACTCAGGGAGTTGGTGCTTCCTTCTAGTGGGTGCTAGAGAAACCAGAGAGTTGGTGATCTCAGCAAGTAGCAGCTTTCAAAATAGAGGTGGTAGCCTCATTATGAGTTGGTGCTCATAAGAATGATAATGTACAGAAAATAATTATCATATAAAGAAGAAGAGGTTTTCACCCTTTATGGGTTTCCTTGGGAATATTTGTCTCTACATTATACATGTGTGTGATTGATGTTGAATACTCTATTACTTATTTATTATGATCATCATTTAGTGTTCTGTAATGAGTTTAAAAATGGATATAATTCTTTAAGCTCAGTAACAATTGATTCACCCCCCCCCCCACTCAATTGTCCAACAAAGCTGCCCATTTTATTCCGGTTAAGCTCACTCACAAGGAAATGAACATTGTTGATGTTTATATGAGGGAAATTGCTAGGTTGCATGGCATACCCAAGACAATTGTGTCTGACAGAGATCCAAAATTTACCTCGAAATTTTGGAAGGGATTATTTAATGGATTTGGAACAAATTTGAAATTTAGTACAACTTATCATCCAGAAATAGATGGACAAACAGAGAGGGTGAATCAAGTGATTGAGGATATGTTGAGGATGTATGTGATGGATAAACCATCAAAATGGGAAGACTACCTACACTTGGTAGAGTTCGCTTATAACAATGAGTACCAATCATCTCTAAAGAAGAGCCCATTTGAGGTACTTTATGGAAAAAACTGCAACACTTTGATAAGTTGGGATAACCCAGGAGATAGAGTAGTGGTTGGGCCAGAATTGCTCAGGGAAATGGAAGAGAAAATGTTGAAAATAAAACAAAATTTAAAGTCTTCCCAAGACATGCAAAAAATCTATGCTAATAAGGGAGGAACTGACATGGAATTTAAAGTGGGTGACCATGTATTCTTGAAAGTGAAAGCCAACAGAAGTTCCCTAAAGTTGGGAAATTGTTCAAAGTTGGCAGCTCGCTATTGTGGGCCATTTGAAATCCTAGAGAGGATTGGGCCAGTATCTTATATGATTGCATTGCCTACATCTATGTCTGTTCATAATGTATTCCATGTATCCTTGCTAAAGAAATATATACCTGATGCTAATCATGTTATTGATTGGAATGTGATTCAGGTGGAGCAAGAAGGTGATTTTCAAGTGCATCCGGTGCGCATTCTGGACTGGAAAATCAAACATCTCTAGAATTGAGCCATAGGGCTTGTAAAGGTCCAATGGACCTGGTATGGTCCTGAGGATGCTACTTGGGAGCATGAGGATGCAATGTGGGCAGAATACCCACATATTTTTGAGGATTTTGAAATTTAGTTGTACATGGGTACATGATGCATTGAGGACAATGCATAAATAAGGGAGGGGATTGTAATATCCCTAAGGCCTAACCCAATATCAAATGTAAATACAAATGTACATAAGTGTTAGGCGGAAATATTGTTGTTTAATTTTGTTGTAGTACTTGCCCAACTATTTAATTTGTCAATCCGAGGTTCATAGGCTTACGAAGCACACGCACTATATATGCAAGAATAAAGTAGAAGTAATATAATCTAAATTGCTGAAATGAAATTAATCTAGGAAAGAATTACAACATGTGAAGAGTTGAATGACAAAAGACATATATGATCTCACACAATATATCAATCTCAAATTATATTACAAGATTCAAATGACAAAGCATGAAAGAATAACAAAGCTAAGAATACCCTTCTCCTAATTACAAGACTAAATTATGAATTACATGATTCTAACTCCTCCTCATGAAGAGAGAGCACTCTCTTATATACATGAAAGTCTTGACGAGTGTCATAATTATAGATCCACTATTCTCTCAACCATTCTCAACTACTTTCCCATTATTAGAAGATATGATCCCTTCAAATCCTCGATGCATCTCTCACATATCTTAGATAAGATATGCCATCCAAATGTTCCATGATATTCTCCTTGAGATCTCTTTCAAATCTTCAAAGTTTGAAGATGTAATTCGAATTTGAGGATAGGTGGTGAATTTTGACTTTGTTGCCTACACACATCATCAAACTCATCCAACCTTGATATATAATGAAAATATGTTATTTTTCTAATATTTAATCATAAATTCACTTATAATACTAAAATTAATACAATGAAAAATAATAAGGAGAAACCCTCATATATTTATGAAAATGGTATGATGGAAGGTTAATGGGGCGATGAAATGTAAGGAATAGTGAAGGAAAAGGTGGATGAAAATACGACATTTATGAGGCCCAACAATAAGTTGGTGAGCTGATTTGATATCATTTTGGTATGAAAATTTCATGGCATAGTGTGCGCATGTACTGCACAGTAAAATAAGTAAGTGTGCACATTCCGGGATACCGCGCACAACATCTTAAGTGTACATGATGTAGAGGCCAGGGAGCCTTGTGTATCTGATATGTTTTATAGGCTGGTGAGCCAGTATTATAAGCCAGGATGCTTATGTTTTGATTAGGCTGGAGTGCCTAGATGTTAAAGGCTAGTGAGCTTATTTTTGTACATATCTCATATTTAATATAAAATACATCACTGTGCGTAGACTGACCACGATAAAAGAGATGGGGGTCTAAACTCCACTAGTTAGGGAAAGGGAAGGGGCTAAGTTAAGGAATATTATATTAATATTTCTTAAATCATAAAGTATGGATAATTATGTTATCCTAAGTTCTAAGTTGGGGCCAAGTGGGCCAAAGTAGCTTCCCACATGACAAGTGTCAAGTTGGGGGCATGCATACATATTGTTGGACTTAGTTCATTTCGGGGAATTCTCCATCATTCTTACCATCATCTTTCCCTGATTCATCCATCACTGAGATATACAGTCAATCATCCAAGAGTATTGGCAGCGATCGAGCTATCGTTTGTATCTTCATGACTTTACCTAAACTCGTATCCAGAGCCTTCTGTTGGGTAACTGTTAGCTTCTGAGCGGGATTGAAGAAGTGGGTTTTCAAGCCCGTGGGATATTGAAGAGGTGGGTTTTTCAGGCCCGTGACCAATTCTTTGGGTGAGAGAATTGTTGGGGATTGATTCTCGAAGGTGCTGGACTACAACTACAGGGCTCTGAGACTTCCTATCCTACCTGTTGCTGAACCCCTGGAAGGGAAGTGGGGCAGTTCAGGGACTGTTGAGAAGAGAAGGGGCACACTTCCTTGGGTGGGATAGGCATGTGGGGAATGATGGACTGTAGGCTGTTAGTTGAGTGAGCACCTGAGACGAATTCTTTCCTATTTTTGATGAGCCTTTAGCCTGGTTAGGAACCCCTTTACTCGGGTGCAATTTAGTCCCAACTCGGGGGTGACTCACTGTTGAGAGTGACGAATAGTGTAGTCTAAGTTTGGGAGGTTCGTGGAATATTTGCATGCAGTTGGTGATGTTCTCACAAAGATAAGTGTCAATTGTGTGATTAATTTACATGCTGCATTGTTATTCACGTGTTATTTTTATGGGTTTATCATATGCGTGATTATAGTTTTCTGTATGCTTATGGGTATTGCATGCATATGTTGCATGTATATGTTTACTATTATTTCAGTGTGAATTCATGCATTTACATAGCGTATTTTTCTATTCATGTTTTATATATATTAATCTTTCGTAAGAGTTTTTGTGTGTGCATATGTTTTAATTGCATGCAGTTAGAAAATTATATGAGACATAACTTAGTTAGGATCCTAAGTATGTTACAGTATGTGTCGCACAAAGAATGAATGTGTTCTCTGGTGTAGCGTGGCCTGGCATGAATGGTCGGGGATGTTACAAATTGGTATTTGAGCATGAAAGAGTGTTCAGGAGTAGCATGCCCTGGCCTTTTGAAGGCTTGGAATGTTACAAAGACGGTTTCAGGGCTAAGTAAAGCATCTTAGGAGTGGCATGTTCCAGCCGGTGTGAGGTCATGGATGTTACACTTAGGGAAAAAAAAAAGGAAGAACAGAGAAATAAGGGGACCAAACTAGCATTCTTCAAAAACAATAATCAGGAACAACTAGTTTCTAAAGAGCCCAGAATGACAGAAACTATGGGAAAAATACCAAAGTAGAAACCAATGAAGTGTTGGGGTTGTAATGGAGACCACATGTGTTGAGATTTTCCTTATAGAGATGAAAAATTGAGAATTGTTCATAATAAACAACAAGTTGAAACAGTTGAAGACATGGGAAAAAATGTGCCAAGGATTTATGCAGCCCTGGATAACAAGAAATCTGAGTTTTAGTCTCACATAGTTGACGTGGAAGGTAATATCAACAACCAACCTATTGGTATTTTAATTGATTCGGGAGATACTCATATTTATCTAGATCCTAAGATGGTAGAAAGATTTCAATTGCCAAGAAGAAAACTTGGAAAACCTTGGTTGGTACAACTAGCTACAAGAGATAAAAGGAAAATTAATGAAATGATTAAGGCATGTTCAATGGACATGAATGCATTGAGTACAAGGGAAAATTTGAACAGCGTACCTTTGGGCTCTTATGATTGCCTCGTTGGTATGGATTGGCTGGAAAATCATCATGTCATCCTACAATGTTACAATAAAGTTTTTACTTGCTTAGATGGTGAAGGAAAATTGAGATCAGTACAGAGTATTCCAAGAGCTATAACTATCATAGAAGTTTCAGCCTTGTAGCTAAAGAAAATATTCAAGAAATGATGTCAATTATTTGTTTCACATATGGAGGAGGCACCCAAGGTTAAAGTTCCAAATATCAAAGACTGTGCAATCCTACAAGAATTTGATGATGTATTTAGAGAAATCCTTGGGTTACCACCCAAGAGAGATATTGATTTCTCAATAAATCTAATTCTTGGAGAATCCCCTATATCCAAGACTCCTTACAAGTTGAGCATACACGAATTGAAATAATTACAAATGCAACTTGAGGAACTTTTGAACAAGGGGTATATACGCCCAAGCATGTCAACTTGGGGTTCCCTAGTATTGTTTGTAAAAAAGAAGGATGGTACCTTGAGACATTCATTGACTTCAAGAAGTTAAACAAGGTGACAGTAAAGAATATATCATAGAAATTTTAGGGGTGAAATTTCTACCATGGGCAAAATCTAGCCCCTTCAAATTTTGGCAGGAAGAATTTTATATATTAAAAAAGAAAACCATATTAATCCCAATTTCCCCCCCTTTTATTTTTAAAAAATATTAATTATATATTTAGCCCAAAAACGACGTTCAAAATTTAAATATTAATTACATCTTCGCCTTGGAAAAATGGTTGTCATCCTCCCTTTCGCCTTATTTCTGACAGTAGCCATCGATCTTCCTGGGTTTTCTCCCATAATTTTAGTTTTTTCACAAGGCCAAGGACCATGATTCGCCTCAATTTTGGAATGTCCATTGGCCTTAGGTTTTTTTCACCCATCAATTTGGATTTTTTATTTTTACAGAGGATGCCCCCGATTTAGTGTTTTTACATGAATTTGGTCATGGGTTTCGGAAAATGTTGCCCCAATTTGATGGTGATTCACACAATATTAATAGATCCAAGTGGTTAGACTTGAAATCTTCAGCCACGCCTAGCTTGAAATCTTCAAAGGCCAAGTTCCAACTCAAAATTCTATTGTAAAAATTTGCAAATTACACGAGAAAGAGTTGAGTTCTTGCCATCTTCCCCATCACTTTGTGTCAACATGTCTAGTTTCCAGAACTGAGACTAGCCCCTGCAACACCTTGAATATTGATATTGGATAAGCCATAAGTGGCTTATGAGCCCTCTCTGCAAATTTTGAAATTTGTCACGACTGTGCAGGGATAATTTTAATATCTTATCATTTATGGGCTCATGGTTCTCTGCTCCGCAAGTAGCAAAGTTGTTTTTGGAATTCATTAAGTGCATATGCTAGTAGGGATTATTTTGATCAGTGATAGATCCCACCTAGCCTCCATGATAGCAGATTCTTCAGGTCATAACAAGTGATTTTTTGGGTTAGTGATTGGAGTATATTAGTAGTTATGTGTAACATGTTTAAATTTTTTAACTTACCCACAGTTTGGATAAATTACCTGTGTGTTTTTAAATCATTCTCACAAGCTAGTGCTAAAACATAGTGTTTCAACACCGTTTTCCCAATGCTCATTGCTTGTGTGTTTCCACGCACGTCGCACAAGTGTCATACTCATCAATGATAGAGCCCACAGCCCCACCTAGCCTCTAGGATAGCAGAGGCTTCATTTTTTGAGCTTACTCACAGACTATAGTCTGGATAAATTATTAAATTACCTGGGTGTTTTTAAATCATTCTCACAAGTTGGTACTAAAAAACGATATTTTGGCATGGTGTTTCAGCATTGCTTTCCCAATGCTCATTTCTTGTGTGTTTCCACGCACGTCACACAAGTGTCATATTGATCAGTGATAGAGCCCACCTAGCCTCTAGGATAGAAGACTCTAGAGGCTTCATGTCATGAGTGATTTTTGGGTTAGTGATTGGAGTAGATCAGTAGTTATGTGTTTAAGTTTTTGAGCTTACCCACAATTTGGATAAATTACCTGGTCGTTTTTAAATCATTCTCGGTGTTTCGAACCCATTTTCCCAATGCTCATTTCTTATGTGTTTCCACTCACAAGTGTCATAAAGAAAATGTAAATGCAAGGAAAAATGGAAATGGAAATACAAGGAAAGCACATAACTCAAGAAAAATGAGATGTAGAATCTTTTTCTTCTCTTTTCTATTGATATTCAATGAGTTATAGTTTACATTTGGTAAGAAGAAGCCTTGAATAGATCTTAGATCTGTTAATTTATATAAAAATGTATTAACCAAAAGTAGTTAGACATTCCACATTCTTTGATCTCAAAAATAGAATATAATCAAAACTCAAAGATACAATGCATATTTTTCCGAATTTGTTGAGATTTATTTGATTTTCTTTCACTTCACTTGTCCTTTATTTTCTCGCAAACATACTTGCTCTTTTCTGATCGTTGAATTGAGCATGCAGTTCCATTAATGCCACAACAAATTTGGAAGGTTCGACATTTTCATTCAACTCAAATGCGAAAAACTTTTTGTTTACCAAAGGTAATTTCTCTTGAATTTTCACCACTTCCTGTGTTGTAACTTGATGTTGTAAGCTTGGTTTTACCGACAGATCATTTGTCATTTGTAAATCAACATGATCTACCTATTGGATAGCACTTTGTACACTCTCTCTATTTTTCTTTGAATTCTCTTTGTTGCTTTCAATCTTTATTCGT
The DNA here is from genome assembly GCA_009831015.1 of Picea engelmannii. Classification (NCBI taxonomy): domain Eukaryota; kingdom Viridiplantae; phylum Streptophyta; class Pinopsida; order Pinales; family Pinaceae; genus Picea; species Picea engelmannii. Next base: position 3,927,706 of record ML777022.1, read on the forward strand.
CCAAGTGTATTAGGGATAGAACTACCATCAAACTCATCCATTTTAAGCTCTACAGTTGAGAGAGTGTTAAGACAAGCTTCCTTTGTTTCTCTAGCCAACTTCTTACTTTCTTCAAGATTTTTTTCCCAAACCTTTAAAGCCATTTCTCCCTTTATATGCTCATACCATGAAAAAGGGGCAAGCCCAGGTACATTGATGTTTTGTCTCCATACTACGAGTTCTTGGAATTTGGACCTAGATGTATAGGCTTCCTTCTCCTTTTCATGAATATTCTTCAAGCAATTATTAATCACTTGATAATGTTTTGAATAATATCCATATTTTGGTATACGTCTTATTGGACAGTTTCCAACTTTCCATTTATTTTAGATGCTTGCTTCTTAAATGCAGTGATATTCATTCCTGTGTTCTCAAATAAAGTTATTTGAGACTTCAACTACTCTTTTAACATGTCTCTCTGGGAAAGCACAGTATTGCTCATGTGTTTATTTTGAACACTTAATTCTAGTTTTTCTTTTAACTTCTTTATATGTTTCTCAAAACCCTGTCTAATTTTCTTTGTATCAAAATTGATTTTATTTTTGGCAGACATTTCCATCTATTGCATATCATTATGAAATTGTTCAACCAAAAGACTATTTTGTTCTAGTTGTTTTATGATATTATCCATTGACCACTGATTAACAGTTGTAAAGGATCCCAATGAGTCTACAACTTCTTTTGCAAATTCAGGGTCACTCTGTCCCTGTCCATCATATATCATTTTCTACTTTTTGGTAATTACTCATTCTTTTTGTCGAGCTTCCTTTCTTATGATATCCTTCCTTTTATTATTGAAAAATAAATTTGGAGGAATTTATTCAAGTGTAATAGGTGTGAGGTCCATTAGAGGAAATTTCAACTCAAAATGGTCCTCATAAGAAATAATGCCATGTAGACATTTTTTTAATATATTAATTCTATATTTTACTTTTATCAAAGCTGCCCAGAATTATTTCACTTTTATCAAAGTTGCCCTGCCCTGAATATCTATTTTATATTAAATCAATATTTTTGAGGACGAATTAAATGGAATTAAATGGTTTGATGTGTTCCTGGATATGTTAGTAAATGATGAATATATAATTTATATTAAATATTGAATCAATATTTATGAGGAAGAATTGAATTAAGTGAAATTAAATCAATGAGTTTTTGGATGTGTTAGTACAGGTTGTATGTGCATCCATAGATGCATAGACTAATCGAGAGATGCAGGGGAAGTTACAACCAACAACGAGGGCTCCTCTCAACCCTGCTTCATCCGCCACTATTCACAAAAATTTTACTCTTCATCCACCACTATTCACAAAAATTTGCGCTCTTCATTCGCCACTGTTCACCTTTCTCTTATCGGCCATAATTGGAAAAAATGGGCACGAATGGATTTTCATTGGAAACCCTTCATTCATGTTTTTAATTTATCATGCATTTATTTTTCGAATTCAGCCGAACGTGGCATTTATTTTTTGAATTCAACTGAACGTGGATTGATGACCCTAGTTCTCTTAAAAAATCCACGGGTTACAATGGATATCTCCAAAACTCCATCCAAATTTCATGGTTTCGACTGGATCTCTCTAAATTTCAGTCCAAATCTAGTTCCTTGGCCATTGATGACAAAAGTTGGCATGAATGGAATCGAAATGGAAACCCTCAAATTTCAAAATTTGGAGGTAAATTATCAATTTTTTGTGGGTTTAATTTTTTTGTCTTTTATTTACCTTTCGTTTGAACCCCATTTCATTCCATGGTGGTCATTCTATTTAGTTTTCAACTGGAAGCGAGAAGTTTTTGGTCGGTTTCAACTCAGAAAGTGAGCAGTTTTTGGTCGGTTTCAACTCAAAGGGTTGTTATGTACAAAATTCTTTGGTCCGATTGATAGCTTTCTCAAACATATGGCATGTTTCTTCTGATAGGTATGCTTGTTATTTTTCTTTCACTGTTTATTTTGTTTCTTTGGAAAATTATATCCAACTTGCAAATTACAATTCATTTTTAAGTGATGGTGGGGGGAACTACTTGGGATTTAAGGATGTTTTGTATAGCCAGTAAGCAAGCCAAGAAGCCATGGTGGTATGGTGTATTGTGTGTAATACTGTGTGTGTTTTCATGTACAGAGTTAGATTATCCAAACGTATCCTTAAGAAGAACACATTACTGGACACCTCAGTTCTAAATCAGAAAAAAAAAAAAAAAAAAAATTTNAAAAAAAAAAAAAAAAAAAAAATTTGATGAATCAGAATGTACACCTCATTTCTCTCAGAAAAAATGTTCATTTGACATTCCTCTTCCATGAGTAAATATTTTTGGTAGTTACATAATGCAAGAGATGTGAAGGTTGCATTCACAAGGCATGATCATTTAAATGATTTATGTGGAAATCTTAGGGGAACTGAGTTGGAAAGCAAGATGACTTCTCCCTGGCAGAGTGCTATGAGTTAGAAAATGTTAAAGTACCATGAAAACTACTATAAATTAAAGTCTAATGTAGATGAAGTATGGGGTGAAGTGTTGAACCAAGCTCAAATACTAGGTGCTCGTTTGGAAGTATCCAACCATTCCAACTAATGTCCTTAAAATTGTTGAGATTATAGATAGAACTGAGGTGTCCATTGATGCCAAAAGTATCCTTAAGAAGAAAAGATTATTGTTTTTACAAGATAATTTGAAATAATCTGATGTATAAATAACAAGGTTTACTAATATCATTGATTAGATGTGCAAATTGAGTATGCTATCTTCCTAGAATGAGAACACACAGTTGATTCCCTAAGCCAATCATCTTGATCAAATGGAGTAAGAAAAGAATTTTGTGGATGATATTAATTCCTTCATTATCTACCTACAATTTACAAACTTCTAGAATTATTAGAGCCCTTTACTACTATTTTGGAGAAGCCAACTACTCTAAAAGATACTCTGCACAATATTTCCTATGGGTCTATGACAGAGTTAGATTAGCATGGAAAAATGCTAAACCACATTTAAATGGTCATTTCTATTCTTTTTTTGATAGCTTCCATGAAATTTAATCCACTGTGTTGCAACCTAGTTGATATTTGGTGCTTCTAATGGCCAATTTAAATTTTAAAGGCTTCCTTTGAAGTTTGCATGCATGGTGGACTACCATTGGTATTGTCAAGAGGAAAAATGACTTCTTGTGAGGGGAGGAAAATGGGATCCATTTCTAGTAGATGGTTTGAAGCAATAGAATTTGAATAGGAAGAGAATGTCCCAACAATCAATGACCTATCAAGTGGAGGAAAATGGGTCTATTAGCGTTTTACAAACACAAATGGTAATCCTTGTAAGCTCAAAATAATAGAAGAACCCTAACCTAGTGAGTAAATATTTTATAGGCCTATACAAAATTACAAATAGAACACCAAAGTTAGTTATTGGTTCGAAGATCCCTTGTCAAGAAAATCCTAGGTAAAGCTTCCATGGTAACCTTGGGTAACCCCTATATAGCCTTTACAACTCTAATTGATGTTTGTTGCTAGATACATTTCATTCAGATTTTAATGGACATTTTTTTGAGGAGAGAAGTTTTGAGACAAGCGTCATATCTATTTTCTTGTTTGGTGTAATTTGTACTTCATCTCTATTTTGTAGACACCATGAGGAGAATGAAGGAAATCCAATAAGTTTTTTGAGTCAGAAAAAATGTTGATTTGACATTCCTCTTCCATGAGTAAATAATTTTGATAGTTCCAGCATCGTCAACATCAAACAAGAGAACATTAGTTGTCCTTTATACAATTATGGGTTTTTGGAAAGAATAGTATAGGAAGGAGACATGAAGGATGCATTCACAGGGAATGATCATTTAAATGATTTATGTGGAAAGATTAGGGGAACTGAATTGGAAAGAAAGCTAACTTCTCCCTAGTAGATTTCTACGAGTTAGAAAATGTTGAAGTACCATGAAAACTACTATAAAATAAATCCTAATGTAGATGTAGTATGGGATGAATTGGTGAACCAGGATCAAACAACAGGTGCTTGTTTGTAATTTTTGCCAACCATTCCCACTAATATCCTTAAAGTTGTTTGGTTTATAGATAGAACTGAGGTGTTGTTATTGGACTAATCGGTAGGTGAGGACACTAACTGATCTCCCTAGATCCACCTAGATCTAGAACAAAACAGGACAGGACATGACTCTTTCCCTAAGTTTTGACCATTGAATTAGCTAGTAGGAAGGAACAAGTAACATACCTTTATATCACTTCCTAGGGTCTCTATTGCTCCTGCTTTGCTCCAGTGCTCTCATGAGGTTAAGACCAAGACAACACAAACCAAGCAAAGTGAATATAGCACGATATATTCAAATTCAACTGTCAACTTATGTGTATGATCAAGGAATTACACAATAAAGTGAGAATAGCTTTATGGGAAAGGGACATGCCACTGTATCATATTAATTGAAAGTAAAGATTACAACCTGATAGACTTGATGTCACAAGATTCCTTTCGATGGATCTTGGCTCCAACACACACACTTGCTCAATCCTTGCATGAAGAAGATCAAACCTCTTGATAGACTTGCTAGAGTCTCCAAGCTGTTGTTCAAGCTAAATCCTTCACACAATTCTTTCACCAATTCTCCAATGAATCTTGCTTAACCTTTTCCATGAGAATTCCCTCAATATATAGGAGAGAATAATATAGTTACTTGGATAAGAATGATCCCACAATATCATGGAATCCAGTACAAAGATAACCATTTGAATGCCAACCCATTCTTCTAGAAGATTCCCTTCTAGAAACATCGAGAATTCATCTTTTTCCATGCTTTAGGAAGAATTCGCACCCTGGCTATTCAACACAGTGCGAGAAGTTCGCACCCTGGCTTAAGGCAGCCTACGAGAATGGGTCATTCTCGCACCCTGGCATACTAGCAGCCTGCAAACCTTCTTCAAAAGCGAGTTTTCTGGGAAGATATGGAAGTAACTTTTCTCAGGAGAAAGTTCTTATGAAGAGCCTGAGTACACCATCATAAATACATCATCATGATGACCAAAATCATGGGTAACAGGTGTCCATTGTGTTAGCACTAGAAGTTTCTCTTGGACTGCTTCAAGGGCAAGCGTAGCACATCTTAAAATGATAGGATTTGATTTGGGTTACTTGGTTTTTAAGAAAAAAGGAGAGTCATAATTTTGATCAAGAAGGCATTGAATCCATTGGGCATGGAGTCCATATAAAACTATAAACCCGAACTAACAGTCTATGGGTAGAAAATGGAGACAATAGAATCATTGGCTAGCAATTTTTTAATTGTTTCAAAGATGAGGTTGTGAATGGAATATATAGAGAAGGGTTGATTGTTTCATCCTTCAGACAAGACGGGCCTTGGGATGACACTTTCAACTGAAGAACTAACCCAACTCAAAAAATCCCTTTCCAAATTGATTAAACACAAAATGAATACAGTAATGGTAAAAACTCTCATAAAACACTTAAGAGAGTCTTCTTAGCATAACAAGTATTTTCCATATACCATATAGCAATTAAAATGCATTCATGAATGAACAAGATTGTTAACTAACTGTAGAAAATTTACATACTAACCAAGGACTAAATTGGACTGTCTAGATCTTTGCATAGAAAGTAGTACAGGTCTTTTATAAAGAGACTTCAATCACCCTGTTGCTTCATTGATATTTCATGAAACTTTTACAAAAGACCTCTTAGGTCTATCTTCTCTATTTCTCAAAACTACAGTCTAGAGAGACTGCTCCTGTTTCCTATTACAATTTAAAAATATATATAACAATAGGTGGATAACTATCTCTAAGTTCTAGGAAACAAATTTTATTCTACATACTAAAAATAAAAGAAATAAATATGGAACAGGTTGAAAAGAATTCTTGAATGTTGAAATTAGTTGGAAATAACTGCCACATGTAATCCATTTTCTATTTATACTCTATCAATGATGACCACTCCTTGAAATATGGAACTACCTGCTGATTTCATGCCTGGAAATTTGGGATCTAGTTGCTAAAAACTGAATTCCATAAATTCCCATCAACTACTGAGACTGTCACTTGAAAGTTGCAATGATATTCAACTTCTGGAAAAGAAGACTTCAAAACTAGTTTTATCCTCTGTGACTTGTCTCTAAACTCTCGAAGGCTGCCTGAAAATATTCAATTGATCATCAAATCCTTGCTTTTGACTTTAAACTACCCAAACTTCCATCACTTCAAAAATCATTTGCAGAAGAGGATACAGTTTATTGCTAGCATGATGAAGTTGCCATGCTTGAATGCCCTCATAAAACACGTTGTAGAGGATACTGTCATCTTTGTTTCTTCTTCACCCATATTTCAGAGGATGCTCGAACCCAATCTTCAACAAACTAGGCTATGACCTCATAGCATTCATTAGTGGATGCCATTTATACAATACACTCAACATGTTTTGCAAAATGGAATGTGCTTCTTCTCTTGTTCTTAGCATCTGACTTCATAACAATTGGGAAACCTTCCTAAACTTTTGTTAAGAAAACTCTTGTCTCTGTATGTCCACAAGTTTCATCTTTGTATTATTTCAGTCCCATATGAACTAACAAATGGAATGTATTAGACTTCACATGGGCATCCTGAATCTTCATCTAGTGCACTTAATGTCTTCTCAACATGATTTTTAAACCCTGCATTTCGGGACATAACAATACCCCATTTACTCCCTCTAGAAGCCATAGAAGTAACATAGAATCCCTTGGAAAGCTTCTCTTCCTTGAATTTTATTAATTAATCTTCCTTTCGAGGAAGCAGAACCTATTGTAGGCTTGAAATAGCCAAACTAGGAAACTCTTTCTCAAGACCAGATGCCAGATATGAATCCACCTTCTTTTTATAATATCACTGACAGAAGACTTGGTCAAGTGTATTTTTTGTCTGCTATCCATGTTATCTCCATAGGTTTTGCATGCACCCCATCAAAAGGATCCTGAGTAATATGAAATGCAACAGCATGCCCAACCTGTATTGAGAATGTTACCAGAACATCCTTTCAACTCTCAAAACAAAAACTTTCGATGAGTTTGATGAATGAGGATAACACACTCCATTTTCTACTCCAACAACAAGAGGATATTTCCCATCTATTTTTAGAAAATACCAATCAAAATAGCCATCCTTGGCATGTAGAGACCCATTTCCAATAAATCATTTTCAAAGAAATGCCAAAACCTTAATCAGCAAAAGAACATGGTGTTCTTGACTCCATCATGAAATTTAGGAAAATTCAGATGAGACAAGGACAACAATGAGAAAGAAGTGGATGCGGTCTCAGAGGTTGTAAATGTTAATCTATGAAGGTAAATTCACCCTCGATGCACTGCAAGATCTACATAATACATTAGTTGAGGCAAAGATACTGGCTTTGTGCATATTGCAAATGTATAGTATAGATTGTTGATCAGAGTCTTCAATTCATCAAAATTGAAGTTGTCATTTTCATCTCAGAGAACATGGTAATGATTTTTGTTGTTGGTCCTTCTATGGGAATTCTTCTGGAAACTTGGACCCCAAAGAATTCCCACACCCCTTTCCTCTATAAGTGAGATGGGCTTTTGTGGGTTGTCTTTGGTTTTCTTCCTTTGGTTATCTTTAACTTTAGATGGCTTATGGGCACTGACTAGCCCGTTATTTTGCCTCTTCTTGATGGCTAGCTTGACGACAGGTGTGACCAATAAACCCTGAGGCACTGTCAAAGGTGGCATCATCCTTGTAGTTGAAGGCTATAGCCCAGTCTAAACATATCAACACAAGAGAATAAAGCAGTTACCATCACATTTCAATCAACATAAATAAAAGTTGTGTTAGATAAATAGATAAATATGTTTGCATGTAGTCTTACCATTTCAGGTGAGGTACAAGTATCTTATGAGGAAAATATTTATTTCCCAAACAATTTATAACTTGTAGGTATGTCTTCAATAGGCAGTGCTTCAGTTGGTTTTTGGGGTCTTTTGGAAATGGAAATATTTTCAACACCACATTTTAGTGATTCCAATGGAGCTTCTTTGATTTTCTTATTTTGGCCAGATTTAACATTAGATGGCTTATAAGCACCGACTAGTCCATTATTTTTTAGAGATCCATTCTTGTTAACTGGTTCAAGAACAGGTGTGTCCGGTGACCTATGAGGCACTGTGAAAGTTTCCATTGTCCTCATAGCTAAAGGTTGTAATCCAGTCTGAACATGTCAGCATAAGAGACTAAACAAGTCAGCATCCTATTCTAGTTAATAGAATTAAAGGATGTGTTCATCCCCTACTATATGTGTTAAAAGTTGGTGCCCTACCAGATTCTGATAAGATTAAATTTTAAATTCAGCACACCGAGTTGTTTTTCTACAATAAAAAACTATATTCCTTTTTTGGATATCCCCTAAATTTGCAAAAAATGGCAGTTTTAGTGTTGGATTTCACAAAAACCGCAGTGAGATACTTTAGATATTTCTCAAGTAGGTGTAAGGATATGAAGGGATTGGGTTCACAATGTAGAAGACAAATGTGAAAAGGAACCTTTCATACTCTATGCTTCATTGACAAATCCATCTATTACTTTTGTTGGTGATTATATTTTTGTTCTAATGACAAAAACTTGGAAGTTTATTGATTGTTGTGAATAAATATATCTAACTAATTAGAAAATGATCATATTAGAGGGAGAATAAAACCAAGTGGGATACATGTCATTTATTCATTTAGATTGTCTATTGTTATAAGATTGGTTTCTTATATTCTAATCACCAGTTTTTAATCTATATTGTCTTCATATGAAAACATACAAGCTTAGATGAATTTACAATATTCTACAAGATGCCTAATAGCTTTGAGGTATGCCTCAATATTTGAAAAGTTGTCTTTTCCTTAGAAGATCTCCGAAATTATTTCTTCTGCAAGTTGATTTTCTCATTGTGGGATTTTCTAGTATGTTTTGATTTTCATAATATTGGTTGTTTGCGGGACTCTTCAATAGATGCAAATGGTGTAAGAAACTATCACCATATTACCCTCATAAATTTAAGTCAGGATATGGCACCGATCCATAAACAAAATCAAAAATTGGTTCCTAACATTGACTACGGTGCATTAACGGAATGTAGAGCTAAAAATTTTAATCTTTGGGTGAAAGGAGAACTTTATCCAGTTGACCTTGTGTCCAAATCTCATCCTGATTTCAAAACAATAAAAGGACTATGTCGGTTTGTATTCCATGGAAACAATGGTCTTCTAGGATACTGTAAAAATTTGGATGGTAACCAGATTTCCCCTGAACAAAAAATCCAAGATCTTAGTGTCAAATTAAATCATCTCCATCACTCAAATATGGTTCAGTATCATGAAATCATAAGATTGAACCAAATAATAGAAATGTTGAATCAAAGACATGTGGATGAACTACTTCAAGTGAAATCCATCTCAACAAAAGAAATTGAAATGTTGAAAAATGATATCTATCATCTCCAAAAGAGACTCTCTTCCTTAAAGGAAACTCCAGTGGGGTTGAGGAAAAGATAAAAAGAGTTGAAACCATCATCATGTATGGTAAAAAGGGGAGGTTCCTATAAAAAAGGGTGTTTGGGGTGAAGTCCATATTAGATCCAAGTTGTACTGATATTGTGGATTTGTGCAAAACTGTGTTGAAGAAAAGTGACATTAAATCAATACTCAAACAACCAGAATTTGATGATTTGAGGAAAGAAGTAGTTAACCAATTCATTGCAAACTTAAAAATTGATGTAAAGGGTGTTCAAGGAGTTTGTGATGATAGAGGGATCAGCAAGAAATCATATGCAAGTCTTTTTAAATTTCTGAGAGAGGGAATGTTGAATGTCGGAATTAAGAAGATTTTGGTTCCTCTCCCTTTTCATGTGCAAAAAGAGCGTGGACTACGAAAAAAAAAAATTGTTGATTATTTGGGAGATGCATATCAATTAGACGCAGTGCATGAATTTGCAAGTAAGAATAAAAATAAAGTATCAAGTGAAATTATTCCATTAATGAGAAAAAATAACTTGTGGTATGACCTAGAGTGGGTATTACAACTTATGGTGAGGTACTATGACATCTCTATTGAGGAGGCATGTGGGAAATTGATTTTTGTCCTAAAATTGGATGAGATGGAGTTAATAAACAATGAAAAATATGAAAGAGTTTCAATCACATTAATGAATCATGCATTAGATACCAACCTTGATAAGACAAGTGATAAAAAAATTCAAGTTCAATCTGAAGATCACCTTTTTTGCTTGGGAATTTTTTTTGTCAACAAGGAGTCCCATGAGTCCTTGAAACTTGTTTTCAGCAAAACATCTTTACCATCAATTATGTCTTCACATGATGCAAGGGAAAAATTATATGTGGAAGGATATGGTTCATTATTTGTGGAATGGCAGCTTGCAGCTGATTTAAAAACTCTCAAGCGTATGTACAACATTTCTCATGGTGCAAATGAAATGCATAGTTGCTTATATTGCATGAAGAAAAAACAAAAAGATCGAAGTTGGAATGGTGGTATTTTGAGTTTTCATCAAAACCTTCCTCCCAATCATGATCAATTTGATCCAAATCTAGATGAAATGCTTCCTATACCATTGATTAGGGTGCACATGTGCAGTTTGCATGCATTTGTGAGAATTGTTGATAAGATGATGTATTTATCTATTTTGTTTGCATGGAACAAAACCCCACGGGCTGAAAGTAAAAGGTCAATTGAGGCAATTGAACGTGTTCTTTCAAAAGCAGGTTTGCATGGTGGACATGTTAAAATTGAAAAAGATATTAAGAGGTAAGGTACACGAGTAAATATTCTATCAAATCCATCAATGTCAGGTGTCAAGGCATGTCATTTTCTTGAAAATAAATGTGGAGATGGATGTTGGGGATTGTATGAAGAATTAATTGATGCAGAAGATGATCGCACAAGTGAAGGGTGTGAATCAACTAGAAAGAAGAAATGTGCTTGGAGGTCACTTTCATTTTTTTTCTACTGATGGATAAGGAAACATTCATGGAAGGTGATGCAATAACCTTTCAAGAATCTATTACAGACTTCATAAGAGAAATGATAGAAGCCTGGGGAGACAACCATTTGACACATTATATGGTATGCATATTAATTTTCATCCCACTAGTACTTTCCTTTGTACGTTTCTTCACTATACATAATTTATTGTAAATTAACTTCATTTCGTACATTTGTTTGGTATTCTAATACAAATTGATGTCAATGTTTGTAGCATCAATTATTTTCACATGGACCATGGTTTGCAAGAAAATATGGAAACTTTTCCATTTGGGGTACACAGGGTATGGAAAAATCACATAAGCAATCTCGTACCATTTAGCATAGAATCACATAGAAAGGAGGGGGTTATAATCATTCAGATGTTCTTGTGAAAATGGGTCAAGCATTTTATACACGTAAAATAGATGGATTTAAGAAGAAAAAACACCTTCCAAAAACAACTGAGCTTAGTATAGTGATAAGAACAGCAGAGAAAAATAGAAAATGTAAGATATCTGATGTTTCTGAAGGTGGAGTTGGGACAAGTGTTAGGTATGCAATCTGTATGTTAACTTTTTTACCCTCTTAATTTAATAATTTATTGTTTTTAAAGTCACGTTATCATATTTGTTTTTGTAGATGTGACCCTCTATCAATGGGACCTTCCACAAGACATTCAAGTTTTCTATAAGTGTGTTCTCTTCCAAATAATTTTGTAAGTTGTTAAGTTTATCATCTTTATCAAGATTATATTTTGTGTGTCAAATAATTACTTAAGGAAAGCTAGAAAAATATTCCTTTTGGATCAAAACTAACCCAACTCTTGTACATGTCAATAGGTAAAACATGGACATTTGAACCCCAGAAGTCCAAAAATTCATCTTCCATATGCTTTAGGATTCATTACGTACAAAAATCCATCTTTTCCCGTATCTTAATTGGTTGTAAATGCATCAAATATTCAGAGACTTGGACCGGCATTCAGTTGTTTGGGTTTATGTAATTATAATGTTGCACTTTATGGCTATATTCAATTATGATATTGCATGGCCATATTGTAGTGTTTATCAGGTTGTGACCTGCATGTCATTTTGTAAACAGAGATACTTGTATTACTGGAATAAAATTGAATTGTCTTCCCTTCATAGAGAAGCAATTCTAATTTTGTTATTGGCAAATGAAAAATGTCTATCTTTCATAACTCCATTGTAACAAAAGTAGAATTGTATAATTTAGTCACATCTAGAATTGTATTGGGTTCAATTCTTTTGGTTTTTTTGTCTCATTTTTTCTTTTCTTTTTTGTTTTATTTTCAAAATTAATAATTTAAGTCACATTACATTTTAATATGCTTCCACACATATCAACATGATTAGGCAATGTGACTTGTTAAGCAAGTACCAATGATGGTAGCTACTTGGTTTATTTGTATATCTTATTTAGTATAGCCATCTCCATCAAAATTTGAAGGAAGCCAACAATGACCATGACAAAAACATAGAAAAGTCCTACAATTAAATCCAACAAAGAGAAGAAGGGACAATACATGCCAAAAAGCAAAGCAAAATGTTGGAGCTCAAATACATGACCTCAAAAGGATGATTTTTTTGGTACATTTTTCTTCATAGAAATTCAATATTTTGTTGTTTGGCCCTTGTAGTCATGAGCAGGAAACAACAATGTGTCCTTTGGAAATGTGAAAATATGACATGGGAAGAAATATCATGTTATGGGCAACGAAAGTTATAGTTAAGAGGTTATACTACAAACCAAAGAATTGAACATTCAACAAAAAAACAATAAGAGAAATTTGACATTCAACATTCAATATCCCATTAGCAGATTTTATACTTCTGCATCATTGACAATATATAATATTATATACAAATTGATCCAAATCCCAACATTACAATGATTTGTTATAATCAATTAATACTACTATACACACAATTATGGTTGAAATTCGATTAAGTGAACCCTACAAAGACCACATCGAAATCAATCTATGTCAATTACAACCTACAGGTAAATGATAAGTTCTTTGTCATTCGCAATCAAAATATTCCCCAACAATTATCATTGGCTATTCCCTATATCATCCAAATGAACATAACATGTAGGAGAAATCAAGTGGCTAACCCCATGATCAAGAAGTACATTAAATTCATTTAAAACTACGTCAATATAATACACAAATTCCCATGATGGGCACACTATCACAACTTCATGTCATTTCGTTATATATCAATGTCGATATTGGATTCAATTATGGATTCTAATTGAAGTTGCACATCTTTGAATTCATAACAATTGGCAGATAACTATATAATCATGACAACATATACAAAAGAATATAAGTCGATCATAAAGTATCACACAAAACATAAACAAAACAATCAAATATGCTAACTACAAGGCAAGAACATCCCCTTCAACATACTCCTATGCTACCAAAACCTAGACACCCTAGCTTCCTTACTACACAACCTTTTTGGTACATAAACTAGTATGAAATCCCTGGGGAATGCTCTCAATATGTTTCTTGGCTGCTAAGTAACCTGGTTTGTGTTCATGTTCAAATTCATGGAACAATGAAGTTCAAAAAAAGTTCGTCTCTACAAAGAAATACGATCGAATTTACCATTAAGTTCGATAGAAATAATTAATCGAATTTCATTATAACTTCATATATTCAAACATATATATATATATATATATATATATATATATATCTATTAACATCAAATTTGACCCAAAAATATGTCAAATTAAAAGTCAAGATGAATACATACATGCATACATAAATATATTGTTGTGTTTTTACATTTTTTAAGTTAAACAAAAAAATTAAAAGGGTACAATAAGGGTGGGAAAGTGTCCAGGTATGATCCAACACAGATCAGAGAATCGATGTCTAAAACAAAAAGGCACTATGTTGTCATATTTCCCAGAAACGCAACATCAATCAAAAACACGGCGCCAACCTTGGAGAGGAATTTTGAAAGTCTTCCACTACTCCAAATCCATATCTGAAAGGCTCAATGGAAACCTGAGGGTGTCTAGTTGTCATTAGACACCTCAAGAAAATCAAATGGACACATTTTGACAGAGAAAAATATGTTTTCCCAAAGTTACTACCAGAAGAGCAATGAAGGTCTTGAAAAAGTGGCAGAGACATGTTTTTTATCATGTTTTTTGGATTTTTATTCAACACTGTGATCTGAAATTGCCAACGGAGTATATATATGTGAAGTACAGATCAATACCTATCCAAGCATGTAACTTTTTCATAATTTAGATTGTCTGAGAGAAAGCGCAGTGTGGCCACGCTGCAATTCTGTACATCAAAACTGTCGAAATACCAAAAATTTCAAAAATTTGCAAAAATTGTCAAAATTCCTTGCAATTTGTTTTTGGGACTCCTTGTGTGATGGGTTTACACAATAAATGATGCATCATCTAAGAGATCAAGTCTATCTCTCCTCTTTGGCTTATTTAGGGCTTTCCTTAGCCTATTTTTCATGTTTTTGAGCTAACTTCATAATCACTACAGTTGAATTGTGTTTTGAACTCCAAAATGGTACAATAAGGGTGGGAAAGTGTCCAATTATGAGCCAAAATAGATCATAGAACTGATTTCTGAAAAAAAAAAAACACTATATTGTCATATTTCCCAGAAACGCAACATCAATCAAAAACGCAGTGCCAACCTTGGAGAGGAATTTTGAAAGCCTTCCACTACTCCAAATCCAGCTTTGAAAGGATCAATGGAAACCTGAGGGTATCTAGTTTTCATTAGACACCTCAAGAAAATAAAATGGACACCTTTTGACAAAGAAAAATATGTTTTCCCAAAGTTACTCCCAAAAGAGCAGCGAAGGTCTTGAAAAAGTGGTAGAGACCTGTTTTTTATCATATTTTTTATCATGTTTTTTGGATTTTTCTTCAACATTGTGATCTAAAATTGCCAAAAGAGAATATATATGTGAATTACAGATCAATACCTATCCAATCATGTAACATTTTCATCATTTATATCATCTAAGAGAAAGCATGGTGTGGCCACGCTGCGCTTCTGTACATCAAAACTATCAAAATACCAAAAATTGTCAAAATTCATTGCAATTTGTTTATGGGACTCTTTTTGTGATGGGTTTACACAATAGGTGATCTATCATCCAAGAGATAAATTCTATCTCTCCTCTTTGGCTTCTTTAGGGCTTTCCTTAGCCTATTTTTCACGTTTTTGAGCTAACTTCAGAATCACTACAGTTGAATTGTGTTTTAAACTCTAAAATGGTACAATAAGGGTGGGACAATGTCTAGGTATGATCCAAAACATATCATAGAATTGATGTATGAAACAAAAAATCACTATGTTGTCATATTTCCCAGAAACACAGCATCAATCAAAAACACGGCGCCAACCTTGGAGAGGAATTTTGAAAGCCATCCATTGCTCCAAATCCATCTCTGAAAGGCTCAATGGTTACCTAAGGGTATCTAGTTGTCATTAGAGACCTCAAGAAAATCAAATGGACACCTTTTGATAGAGAAAAATATGTTTTCCCAAAGTTACTCCCAGAAGAGTAGCGAAGGTCTTGAAAAAGTGGCAGAGACCTATTTTTTATCATGTTTTTTGGATTTTTCTTCAACAATGTGATCTGAAATTTCCAACAAAGTATATATATGTGTGTGTGTGTGTGTGTGTGTGTGTGTGTGTGTGTGTGTGTGTGAAGTAAATATCAATACCTATCCAAGCATGTAACTTTTCCATCATTTAGATCATCTGAGAGAAAGCGCAGCATGGCCACGCTGCGCTTTTGTACATCAAAACTATCAAAATACCAAAAATTGTCAAAATTCCTTGCAATTTGTTTCTGGGACTCCTTTTGTAATGGATTTACACAATCAGTGATGCATCATCCAAGATATCAAGTCTATCTCTCCTCTTTGTCTTATTTAGGGCTTTCCTTAGCCTGTTTTCATGTTTTTGAGATAACTTCAGAATCACTACAGTTGAATTGTGTTTTAAACTCCAAAATGGTACAATAAGGATGGACAAGTGTCCAATTATGAGCCAACATAGATCATAGAATCGATTTTTGAAAAAAAAATTACTATGTTGTCATATTTCCCAGAAACGAAGCATCAATAAAAAATGTAGCGCCAACCTTGGAGAGGACTTTTGAAAGCCTTCCACTACTCCAAATCCAACTTTGAAAGGATAAATGGAAAACTGAGGCTATCTAGTTGTCATTAGACACCTCAATAAATCAAATGGACACCTTTTGAAAGAGAAAAATATGTTTTCCCAAAGTTACTCCCAGAAGAGCAGCGAAGGTCTTGAAAAAGTGGCAGAGACCTGATTTTTATCATGCTTTTTGGATTTTTCTTCAACATTGTGATATGAAATTGCCAAAAGAGTATATATATGTGAATTAAATCTCAATACCTATCCAATCATGTAACTTTTTCATCATTTATATCGTCTAAGAGAAAGCGCAACGTGGCCACGCTGTGTTTCTGTACATCAAAACTGTCAAAATACCAAAAATTTCAAAAATTTGCCAAAATTGTCAAAATTCCTTGCAATTTGTTTATGGGACTCCTTATGTGATGGGTTTACACAATCATTGATTCATAGTCCAAGATATCAAGACTATATCTCCTCTTTGGCTTCTTTAGGGCTTTCCTTAGCCTATTTTTCATGTTTTTGAGCTAACTTCAGAATCACTACAGTTGAATTGTGTTTTAAACTCTAAAATGGTACAATAAGGGTGAGAAAGTGTCCAGGTATGATCCAAAATAGATCATAGAATTGATGTCTGAAACAAAAAATCACTATGTTGTCATATTTCCCAGAAACACGACATTAATCAAAAATGCAGTGCCAACCTTGGAGAGGACTTTTGAAAGCCTTCCGCTACTCCAAATCCATCTCTGAAAGGCTCAATGGAAATTTGAGGGTATCTAGTTGTCATTATACACCTCAATAAAATAAAATGCTTTTGGTAGAGAAAAATATGTTTTCCCAAAGTTACTCCCAGAAGAGTAGCGAAGGTCTTGAAAAAGTGGCAGAGACCTATTTTTTATCATGTGTTTTGGATTTTTCTTCAACACTATGATTTGAAATTGCCAACAGAATATATATGTGTGAATTAAATCTCAATACCTATCCAATCATGTAATTTTTTTCATCATTTATATCATCTGAGATAAAGCGCAGTGTGACCATGCAGCGCTTCTGTACATCAAAACTGTCAAAATACCAAAAATTTCAAAAAATTGTCAAAATTCCTTGCAATTTGTTTATGGGACTCCTTGTGTGATGGGTTTACACAATCAGTGATGAATCATCCAAGAGATCAAGTATATCTCTCCTCTTTGGATTCTTTAGCACTTTCCTTAGCCTCTTTTTCATGTTTGTGACCTAACTTCATAATCACTACAGTTGAATTTTGTTTTAAACTCCAAAATCTCAACACTACAAAGTTGAGACCCCTAATATAGATTTATGTTCATTGGAGGAAAGATGCATAAGTTTAAACACATATTTGACATATATTGAACCTACAAATATTGAGAAGCAAGTGCATATCACTAATCAACCCTTGATCACTTTATCGAATGTGTTTTGTAAAATATTAGCAAAAAGTTCTATCTCTATAACTGAACCCAATGATTTTGAAATAAAAAAATCAAGACATATGGCCTTCATTAGATGTCACTACATTTTGGACAATGTCATCACCATAGGGGAGTAGAGGCAATGGGATAGATGCTTGGTTATATATTCCATGATCATCAAAATCATTTTCACTAATTCATATGATATAGTGGAATTTCATTTCAATATCAACATTCTTAATGTCTTTGGTTTCAACCATTCTTCACAAATTTTGTGGATACATTTTTTTTTGTTGTCATGATCAATTATTTTTCAACAAGAAAAGATGTAATAAAATCGTCCACTTCAAGTTGATCACAATTTTTTCATTTGGGTGCCTTCCCTGTATGTTATGGTTGTAGAATAATTTGATATATTCTTCAAAATAAGACAGCTTAGGGAATTATGAAAGGGTATCTCCTTACTATCTCTTGAACAAACACTCAATACCTTGTTATGGGATAATTCCAATGATGAGGAGGTTTTTCATAGAGTTATATAGACCTTCCTAGACCCATGAGCATGCATTTGTTCCTAGTGAGTTATCATTTTCATGGAAGGGCATGAAGCATGGAAAATTAACTCAATACTAAGCTAGTGATCTCATTTAATGAAAACAAATCCGATGAATATAAAGAATACTATATTTTTAGATATTGAATATCCTTATATCTATGATCAATATCCTTTTCAAGAGAGTTTAAAAGAGATTAGGAGAATCTCTAGTTTGTCTTTCAAGAATATCTTCATTTCCATAAAAAAAATTATATTGTGCATAATGATTAATATCCTTATTAAGGGGGTGTACAAGAGACTAAAATGATTGAACTTAATTAAGAACAAATGAGAATTTCAAAGAAAATTTCCCAATAGGTTCCTCCACTCATACATAGAATCAACCAAACATTATCCCTGTATGTTATGGTTGTAGAATAAGGAGGATTATCTTTGTATGTTATGGTTGTAGAATAATTTGATATATTCTTCAAAATAGGACAGCTTAGGGAATTATAAAAGGGTATCTCCTTACTATCTCTTGAAAAAATACTCAAGAACTTGTTATGGGTTAAGTCCAATGATGAGGAGGGTTTTCATAGAGTTATATATACCTTCCTAGACACATGAGCATGCATGTGTTCCTAGTGAGTTATCAGTTTCATGGAAGGGCATGAAGCATGGAAAATTAACTCAATACTAAGCTAGTGATCTCATTTAATGAAAACAAATGTGAGGAATATAAATAATACTATAGTTTTAGATATTGAATATCCTTATATCTATGATCAATATCCTTTTCAAGAGAGTTTAAAAGAGATTATGAGAATCTCTAGTTTCTCTTTCAAGAATATCTTCATTTCCATAAAAAAAACTATATTGTGCATAATGATTAATATCCTTATTAAGGGGGTGTACAAGAGACTAAAATGATTGAACTTAATTAAGAACAAATGAGAATTTCAAAAAACATTTCCCAAGAGGGTACTCCACTCATACATAGAATCAACCAAACAAAGCCTAATAAGGCTTCTCACCTTTCTCTCCAAAACTACGTAGTCTTTTCTTTCATAACATAGGTTTTTGTTACAAATACTACAACCCAATGATGTCAATATATGAACAAATATTCATCATGATATTCCACAACTCAAATTTAATGCCATTAAACTTTTCCATTTATAGCCTTAATGTGCTCACTATTTTCTTGCAACATGATTTACTTTTGTGCAAGGTTAGATAAAAAAACATTGTCCCTAAAAACTAGGATCTAAGGAGATAAGGGTATGCTACCAAATAAAAGAAATAAAAAGTATAGAATATGCTTCCTAATCTAATTCACAAGAGAATAATGTATAGAAAATATAAACAAACAATCATAGAAAACAAATAACACATAAACATCCAAAAATTACACAATGATGTTTTGGGGGAAACCCTTTTGGGAAAAATACCCACACTGCAAAGCAAGATCAATTTGTTATTTAGCATCAAGTTCCAATTCCTTTATAGAGATGCTCTCTTAATAGATGGATCAACAAAATTCAAGTTCTAGAGAAATTATGGTATCATAATGGTACTTTCAATAAACTCTCTCTCTATATGTGCATCCAACTCAAGAACAGAGTATATATATGTGAATTACAGCTCAATACCTATCCAAGCATGTAACTTTTTCATCATTTAGATCCTCTGAGATAAGCACAGCATGTCCACACTACACTTTTGTACATCAAAACTGTCAAAATACCAAAAATTTCAAAAAATTTCCAAAATTGTCAAAATTCTTTGCAATTTGTTTATGGGACTCCTTCTGTGATGGGTTTACACAATCAGTGATTCATCATCTAAGAGATCAAGGATATCTCTCCTCTTTTGCTTCTTTAGGGATTTCCTTAGCCTCTTTTTCATGTTTTTGAGCCTAATTTTTCAAATCAGGTTCTTGGTGAAATAATGTCTCAACATGTTTCTTTGCATCTTGGTGTATTTGTTGGCCCTCTTCAATAGATTCTCCAAGTATTCATTTACTCTCCCAATCCAATACTCCTTGTTCTTCTCAAACTCAACTGCTTGTAGACTCATCAATTTTTCACCTTTGTCTTTTTCCTTGTTGGATGATGGATGACCCGGTGAGGTATTTTGATGCATTGCATTCAGATTCAAAAGTTTGTTCTCTTGTTTTAGTAATATCACCATGTGATTTTCCTTTGCAAGATCATCCTTTAGCTCTTGTATTTGTGCTTGCTTCTCTTTGATAATTTCTTCATTTGATTTGTCTACATGGTCAAACATCTCTTGCTCATGAGGCATCTCCTCCTCAAAATGCTACAATGGGGATTCATCTGCATGCCTAGGTGATTGCTCCAATTCTCCTTGAACTTGTTTCACTGTATTATCCTCAGGCATTTGCTTAGTTTGTGCCCTAGTCATCATTTTGGGTGTAGACATCTTCTTGGTGCTCTTAGGGGAAAAAACCATGTTTTTCCCTTTCTGGTAAGTCTATGTAATCTCTGCCACGTGTCTTTCTAGTTGACATCTTGTTGGATGAGCCAACATCCTATGGCCTTGGTGGTACTAATGAAGTGTTTTGACTTCTGGCTTGACTAGTAGCAAGCAGAAGAGAAACTGACCGGATGAAATCCTCCCAAGGCATGTTGTTTTCTGAAATTTTTTGGATGACCATGACCTTTACCAAACCATGATGAAACAAATTTGT
The DNA here is from genome assembly GCA_009831015.1 of Picea engelmannii. Taxonomy (NCBI): domain Eukaryota; kingdom Viridiplantae; phylum Streptophyta; class Pinopsida; order Pinales; family Pinaceae; genus Picea; species Picea engelmannii. The sequence goes on from ML777022.1 coordinate 3,948,662, forward strand.
TTTGTGATCTTTCCCTTTGCTTTTTACCTTTTCTATCATTTTGACCAGGCTTATGAATAAGTAATGAGCTAAGTTAAGTGGCTTGATGGTAGTGAAATGCATCAACAACCTTATGTGATGTTGGTACAGTCTTGAAAAACTCCCTTCACAGGTAAAGTATTTCATGATCATCTTCATCAACGGGGCATATCTATCTAGCAACTGTCTAAAAGGAAAAATATGAGTTGGAGTATCTTTGTAGTGTGGTTTTAGGAAAAACTTGTAATTTTCAATGTCCAAATCCATTCCTTTAAACCAGATTTCTCCATGATTGGGAATACTTGTAGTTGTGGAAATGACATCTATGGAAATAATGAATTCTACCCCTGTAATTGTGGTCTTATCCTTCTTGAAATTGGTGGAAAAGAGGCTGGTCAATTTAGCAGGGAAGCCCACCTCTTGAATTCTTTCACAAAACCCTAGGCAGCCAACATCTTCAAATAATTTCTTAATGAAAGGTGAGGCCATGATTTCTCTGATCTGTGTTGGGTCATACCTAGACACTTACCCACTCTTATTGTACCTCCTTTTCTGAGTATCACTGCTTCCAGTTTCCGTGATGTGAAAATACTAATTTTCAGTGAGAAACGAAAGGGGTAAGGTATAATTTGTGGAAATAGGGGATAAGGGACAGTCTGGTAGATGGAGGGAAAGTATTGGTTAATTGTTGTCTAAACTCTTGGGGAAATTGTGGAGAGTAGGGATTGGTGTTAGGGAGTGTAGGTGAGGTCATTTAAGCACAGGATGTGGGTTTCTACAAGAGGAAATGGAAAAATATGGTTGAAAGATTAAGACACAGCAAAACCCTAGGAGAAAGTTTTTTACTGATTTGTATGAAGAAAATGAAGAAAAGAAGGGTAAAGGTGGCGTGAATGTGGCCCACTTACTTGTTAATGACGAGTTGGACCTGTGACCTGGTGAATAAAACCTCTGCAATGAATTAATTTTCTTACTTTTCAAAATCAAATCACTTCTGCCAGACACATAGCGAGGGCTACCAGAAATGTAGCACCTGCCAGAAACGCAACACTTCTACCAGACGTGAAGCACTTATGCAAGAAGTGTAGTGAGGTATCTCTATTATGTTAATGACAAAGAATCATATTATATTTTCCCAATGCCCAATTGATGTGTTTTCATGCCAAGTCATATCCAAATATACCCACCTCATACATGCACAAACATAACTTATGTGTTAGATGAAGGCGTGGAAAATAGATAAACACTATAACCAATATTCACTTGACTTCTTCTCCTCAAAATATTTGTAACATAACAATATTGTGAAAGCCTTCTCCCCACCATTATTGTGGGGTTCTTCTCATCCACTCAATTTTAGCCAACATTTTCATATGCTCACTTGTAATGGTATCAAATAAGTAGAAGTTGGAGTTTGTACATAATAATGATTCCTTCTTTGATTTGACTTACTTAATGTGATTCATTACGACACTAAATATTGGATAAACTAATAAACACCACTTGACATTTGACACTTGATGGTGGCAAAGACAAGACAATGGACCAGCTCAAATTCCAAAGACAAATTAACAAGGTAAAACAACATCATTACTACCAATTGACCAACATCTGACACCTCACAATAATACAATCTCAGTGTCCCTAACTATTTTGGTGTCATTACCATAATGGGCAGTTATATAAGAAGACATATGTTATTTGTAAATAACATGTCAACCTAATAGTATGTATACATGACCAATGAATGAATGATAATTAGTATATCTAAGAGATGAACAAGAGTGGTTAGTGTACACGTTGACTTATGATTATTGTATTGAAATGTGTTTGAATTATTTGGGAGTTCTTCTCCTAATATTATGGAGTTTTTATTGTTTAACTCATGGTCAAAGTTCCATCAAGTTGTCCATTACCTACCACCTCACTACACGATTTCCCACAAGAGTGGAAATATCCACATGGTTGATATGGACCTTGATGGTGAATTTCCACTTTACCAATTTGGAAGTGCCCTCCAACATGTGATGCTCTTGGATACCAAACCTGGCCATTGTTGCAACCCCTAAATGCACACTTGAACAAATATACCAGAAACAGAAGAAATCAACAACAACATTCAAACAACATTCAAACCTGTTGGTGCCTCCTATGTGTAGATTAGAAAGTCTCATGTCATGCCCTAGCTGTCATACGGATCCACACCCTTCTTTAAATATAGTACTAAGTAAATGCATGCTACAATTGATAAAGAAAACTCTAGCTAACTGGAATGCTAAATCTAAACAATGGTTCTAAATCTTGGAAAAGGATGAGACTAGTGCATACATGCATCCTCACTTTCTCATTGTCTATCATTGCAACACACTTCCCAAAGAAGACTAGTGTTGCACCATCACTATGCTCTCTCTTTGCTGCGCACAAGAAACTAACTTAGACAGATCTGTTGTGCCATCAAGGATCTACTATGTATGTTGGTTGCACCCAGTTGTAGGAGAATGCTAACCTAGTATCCAGGTAAACTCTATCAATCCAGGTTCTAACTCTAGCTAACTGGAATGCTAAATCTAAACAACAGTTCTAAATCTAGGAAAAGGATGAGACTAGTGCATACATGCATCCTCACTTTCTCACTGTCTATCACTGCAAGACACTTCCCAAAGCAGACTAGTGTTGCACCATCACTATGCTCTATCTCTATTGTGCACAAGAAACTAACTTAGATAGATCTGTTGTGCCATCAAGGATCTACTATGTATGTTGGTTGCACCCAGCTATAGGAGAATGCTAACCTAGTATCCATGTAAACTCTATCAATCCAAGTTCAAATTTTTTTGTCTCCCTCTTGGACCTTTATTTTTACTTTTTTGAGTAGAAAAAGGGATTTTAATCCCACTATGCATTCCTCCTCTAGGATTACTCTTTTGTAGATCTTACTACTACATTATACTTTTATTGTTTATTTCTTATTCTTAGAATTTTTGGTTGTGCATAGAGGTTTTGTCCACCTACATAGATAGAGTATTTATGGGTGTTATGGGTGACATACTACCAATAGATTCCAGACTTTTATACAACCATGTACTTTTTTGTATCTTGTTGGGACTCCATAGCCTTTTGGTAATTATATCAAGTAGGATGAATGGTTATGTGAGTTTTTTTTCTCCAAGGAAAAACATATTCAGATGGAGAGTGGTTGAACCCCCAGCCACAATAGCACTTCGTAACCCAACGGGACCTATTCTGACTTGAACCTTGGTGAGACTAGAAAGGGAGACCTCATAGTGAACTCCCCCTTGAAACAGTCTGTTTTAGCTGGTTCAACTAACCCACTAGGCTAATGGTTATATGAGTTTTATTACTATGACTCAAATGTTATAAATAAAATTGTGGTCTTATCTTCAGCTGCAAATGGTTTATCATTAGGCATGTATGGGCTACCTTGTGAGTTATATAAGGTCAGGTGGGATACTATTAGTGACGACTTTTGTTCTTTTTCCTTTGAATTTTTTGTTGCTAATTGTTGGTTGTTTGAGTTTATCAACTTGGGGTTGATTAAGATTATGTAGAAGAATGTATGTAGGGATTCCATTAATGCCTCAAAACCTATCACTTTTGGCATAGTTGATTATAAAATTATGGCCATGGTTTTGGCATTATGAATAGATTTAGTAGAAAAGTATGTGGTTCACTAAGAAAAAACTAGATTTGATCAAGGTAGATTCATTCTTGACATTGTGGTTCATTGTTTTTTTTCCAAGGATGTTCTTTGGCCCCTTATTTATATGCCCGCCTACATATTCTTTGGGATATTTGTTGGAGTTTTTCTTATTTCTAGTTAGATTCATGGAATTCTTCTCACATATGGTTATGAGGTTAACAAACACTTTGGAGATGACTTTCTTCTCTTAGTCAAATTAGAAAATGAATCTATTGATGGGACCCTTGTATAGACAATTTCATTCTACCTCTAGTACCATATTTAGTGACCATAAAACTAAATTTTGGTTAATGGGTTTGGATTCCCTATTTGATTGGATCTCTTTTTGTTGGTTTAATATCCAACATGGGGTTATTACAACATATTTGGGGATTCCATTTGGAGTTTCATTCTCACCAAGATTCATATATAGCATCACAAGGGCCTTCCATTTGCAAGCAACTTTACTGTTGTTGGCCATATTCTTAAGGAAAATCATGTTTACTATGTGTCCTATTAGTTTCCCAAAAGGGATTGATTTCAAAAATTTAAGTATATTTTGAAAGCTTATCTATTGTCCTAATATTTCCCTTAGTGCCATGAGATGCTTTCTTCATGCCCAAGGTTGAGGGGCGCCTTATTTTAGTTGATGTTCCCACTCAAGGGACTATTTTAGTCACCAAGTGGGTGGTGCAATGTCTTGAAGGTGTTTAGTTTAGTTGATGTTCCCACTCAAGGGAGTATTTTAGTCACCAAGTGGGTGATGCAGTGTCTTGAGGGGGTTCGGTTACTTGGTAGATATTATTTCAACATTAGTGCATCCTTTAGGCCAAGTTTGGAGGTCTTTAAAACTTTGCAACATTATCTCATCTCCCCATATATTTTACGTGTCTGAATCCATTTTATTTCAAAGTATTTAGGATGCATGGGAGATGGTTCTTGGTTTGGTTATGTGAAAGCTGGAATAAAGTAGCCTTAGTTGGGATTTATCTTGATTCCCTATTTAGAGGTTCTTGGTTTAGTTCTGTGGCAGTGGGAGGGATGTGGAGTTAGTTGGGATTTATATTTCTACCCCATTTGGAGTTGGAGGGTTTAATATTCATGAGTGGAACAATTGTCTCATTTTCTATCATGTAGATTCAGCAGGAAGGAAATATTTGTTTGAGTTGATCTTCATTCTTGCAAAAAGTGGTGTTCTCTCTCTCAAGAATATTTTCACTGTTCTTATAATCATCTTTTAGTCATGGATTTATGATCCCTTATCCCCAAGATTGAATTGTATAAATTGAAAATTGGAATGCTTGGGACATTTTGGAGAGATGGCAGTTGGTGTTGTTCTAGCGGGTTGCTTTAGAAGTATGACACTAGTCATTTGTATTTTGTTCTTCCTTAGAGGAATTTTCTAATCCTAGTCCTAAATGCTTGCCAGATATCCATGGTTCAATAGATACACATTGTTTGGTCATTTAGAATTTCTTATAACTTTATATTTTTTTCATGGCTAGTGTTCCATCAAGGGATAGAAGGAAATTTGTAATGGTCATTTTTCTGTTTGTTAGATATTGTAGACACTTAAGTACATTTTTTGGTAATGTCAATATGTTAATTATGTGGAAGATTAAGTGTTAGGCTATTTTCACTCATGATGTTAGCCAATTATCTTCCTTTTGTTCTATGTGATGATATAAATTAGTTCATTGTGACCAAATCAAATTTTATTCTTTGGACCTAGCCAAGTATTATGAATTTCTTTTGATGCTTGTTGTTATAAGGAAGGGAATACTGTGGATTTTTTGTTTAGTACTTTTACTTCAATATGTCCCATCGAAGTACTTCAATATGTCCATTTACTTCAACTAATATCTTTATATATGTTCTACCAATATACAAGAACTTCTCACTTCTTCCTGGATTCATAATTATAGGAGATCTGAAACAACTATTTGATAGAACACACGATGGTTGTAAGTACCATTTTAGCACACACACACCCAGAGGGGTTGTCGTAGGTTTCTCACCACCTTTTGAACCGAGGGAAGTTCCCCACGTTTTGTACAGAGGTGAATGGTTGAGGTTAAATATCAAGGTTTACATCTCAATAACTACCAGTGAATTAATAGATAACGAATGGTATAATGGGAACCAACCAATAATGTAGTAAATAGGGACAATTTCTATGATTAAAAGCCAACCATACTCTTAAATTGATTTAGTGTTGGAATTCAACAGTCAAACAAACTCTAACATTGTTTATTGCTTCCACACATATGAGCATACATATCTACTTATTCAATGGAGGGGGTTAAACTCACCAGCTATTCAATAAATGAGAATTTTAAGTGCCCAATTGATTCAATGCTTGGGGATTTAGGAAATGACATCCAACGCATACACTGAAGACATTGGTTGTAGTATATGAATCAATAGACCAAACAATTCATCCTTTTAGTGATAATGCCAATCGATGTTGTAACTATGGAATGTAATCCACAATTCCACATATCAACAATTATGGTGCTAGTTTAATAACAAGTGAACGGAAAATAGTGTGAATCACTATGGTTGGTACATAGCAACCAAATTCTTAATTTCCTTAATGTTGGGAGCTAAAACGAACTGAAGAGAGTTCTAATACAAGAACAAGATATCAAGCTCAAGAAGACCTTCACTGATTGAAAATTTGATCTATCTACAAGAAAACGATGTCTCCCAGTTTGCATCATCCTATCTCATATATTCAAGGAAGAAAATTTAAGCTGAAGGGCATAAAATAAATGGAGTTATACTCTAAAAAGAAAATAGAGTATATATTTCATAGCTCCACTAAGGAAAGAGTTACAAATATATCAACTATTGAATTGTTGACATTGACAAATTACATGATGTACCTTTGTTTCAGACAGATGAAATTGATACCTGAGAAAGTCTATGCCAAATCTTATCTCTTTTCCAAAAGCAGAATCCATTGAGGGAAATAGTAGTAAAGTTGTTGAATATGAGATCAATGTTAACTTACAAGGGAGGAGTCTTTTGGTGTGATGCATATTGTGGTTGCTTGTATTGAGATAAATAACTCTTCTAGAGGCATCATTGCCTTGTTTTAGTAGTAACATGGAAGAAGATGGTGTGAAAAGGTGTTCTCCAGATATGGATAACAAATGCCTCGACTCTTTAAGTCAGATGGACCAAGCTAGGGAGATATCAGAATCCCATGTACAAAACTTCCATTAGTGATTGATTCAATGAGAATGTGGCCTTGTGATCAATCCACAAACATAAAAATAGCCATTTCAAGGGGGGAAGCAACAACAATTTGTTTTTCAATTGGGAAAAATGGACCCCTGAGTTTATCTTGGCATGATATACAATGTGAAAATATTTAGCATATGTACTATCCCTTCAAGTGATCAATTTCCTTAATGTTGGGAGTTAAAACAAAATTAAGAGAGTTTTGATACAATAACAAGATATCAAGCTCAAGAAGACCTTCACTGATTGAAAATTTGATCTATCTACAAGAAAACAATGTCTCCCAGTGTGCATCATCCAACCTCGGATATTCAAGGAATAAAATTTAAGTTGAAGAGCATAAAACAAATGGAGTTATACTCTGAAAAGAAAACAGAGTATATATTTCATAGCTCCACTAAGGAAAGAGTTACAAATATCTCAACTATTGAATTGTTGACATTGAAAAATTACATGATGTACCTTTGTTTCAGACAGATGAAATTGATACCTGAGAAAGTCTATGCTAAATCCTATCTCTTTTCCAAAAGCAGAGTCCATTGAGGGAAATAGTAATAAAGTTGTTGAAGATGAGATCAGTGTTAAATTACAAGGGAGGATTCTTTTGGTGTGATGCATATTGTGGCTGTTTGTATTGAGGTAAATAAGTATTCTAGAGGCATCATTGTCTTATTTTAGTAGTAATATGGAAGAAGATGGTGTTAAAAGGTGTTCTCCAAAGATGGATAACAAATGCCTCGACTCTTTAAGTCAGATGGACCAAGCTAGGGAGATATCAGAAGCCCATGTGCAGAACTTCCATCAACAATTGATTCAATGAGAATGTGGCCTTGTGATCAATTCACAAACATAAAAACAGCCATGTGAAGGGGGAAAGTAGTAGCAATCTGTTTTGCAATTGGGAAAGATGGACCCTTGAGTTTATCTTGGCATGATATACAATGTGAAAATATTTAGAATCTATAGTATCTATTATCTACATGGGCAGTATCGTGGACACCATGAGATTATTAATTTAAGCAATGTAAAATATTTCTTATTTAGAATTTTTAGATAATCATTGTTTTTCCTTGCAAACTTTAGGATTATCACACCATTTGAATGATATCCCAATGGACAATGCCTTTACTCAAATTTACAAACTTCAATGTGATTCTTTTCTAAAACAGATACGAACAATCCTTTCTTGAACTTGATCGTCTTTTTTGAAGTTGAATGTCCTTTTCCTTTAATTATTGATTTGTCTATATTTTTAACTTTTAGTCTTCAAGCTTTTGTGGCCATATTTGAATTTCTTGGAAAACATGTTGAATACTTTTGGAAGGTTGTAATTTCATAAGGCCATTTCTCTTAATGTTTTTAGCAATCTTACTAGACCAAACAGTCGTTCATCCAATTTTTGTATGTAAACCTGAGGGTTAGGGTTGGTTGTTTCCTTGAGTTAGGAAACTATTACTCACATCTGATATATCTAGGAAATACTCTATATTATTGGATCCATTATTAGAGCACAACCATGTTTCACCAGTTTTCTTTGAAGTTGCACATTTATATTAGTAGAAAAACAAATTTACAAATACATAAATGCATCTTCCCATACCAAATAAACTAGCTCAAAAAAAAATGTTGGGATAAATATATACACTATTAATTCCCACAATTAATTATCAATCAGGGCTCGTAAGATTCAAGGTGTAGGTGTAGGAAACGTAGGATTAAAGCCCAGTCTAGCCTAATCTAAAGTCGGCAAAACAATCTTCAAACCCACACTACAACAAATTAACACTAAGGATTCATCACTGGGATGTAGGAATACTTAGTGCTATAAAGGCTTAGATCACAGTCTTTCAGGCACTCGGGGTGATGTTCGTGTGATTAATCATGAGTAGCTTACTCAAGTCTTTTGTCCTTCAATGATTATTTCCTATAGAGAATCTACACTTAAATGCAATAAAAGAAACAAGCAAACAAAAATGAAATTCACAATAGAAACTAACACCTTAGGAAGAATTCCAAAGTGGGAAGGCCATGTCTCATGAGTTAGACCTTTAATCTGTCTGTTGATGTTTGAAGCTACAAGTTTGCAATAAGAAGCCAAACAAAATGAAATACTAAAACAAAACTATGTCACCAACAATTTATTGCAAAGATCTATCCTAAAATGGGAATATTAAATTCTACCCTACAAAATGATAACAAAAGCATTCATCAATAACAAAAACAAGAGAGGAAATTAGTGTGAAAAATAAGTGTAGACTAGTACAAAGCAATGCAAAAACAAAATTGACTAAGAACAGAAATAATTCTTAAAGCAATCCAAACTTAAACTTTAGAAATATCAAGCAAATGTAAAATCACACATCCTAAACTTGAGATCTCTCCTCAAATAAATACATCAAACATAATGAAGAGGTTTGGCGAAGAATGAGCTAAAATGCATAAATATAAAAACAAATAAAATGCTTATGTAGTGAGATGCAAGTGTCAACTTTGTATTAAAGAGGATTGGATGTAAAATAGTTTAAAAATGAACATTCTTTGGAAGTCAAATCTTCAATATAAAGGTTAACAAAGAATGTTTAAAAGGAATGAAGTATGCATAGAGCATGAGTGATTGAATGTAAATAAAGAAAGTGAAATGGAACCTTGTGTTGATAGTCATTTGGATTGTAAGACTTAGGCATATTCAACCACACGAGGAGTGGAGTAGTGAAAGGAAATGGATGAGTCCTCTATGCAATGAAATGTTATGTGACAATGTATCAATTATGAGTGCAGAAAATGAAGGAAGAATGTGCACACTATCTTTTTCTTTCCTCTTAAATAATACATGTAGAATTAATTATGTGTTTTTGTGTGTTTTTCTTTTAAAGAATTAATTTGAATACTCAACTGAATACTAATGCTCTGTTGAACAGATTTTGACACAGTTAAAAAATGCAATGAGGGTTTTGGAACGAGGTTTGAAAGAGACACTTTGATAAGTAAAGTGAGGCAAATAAGAGAGTGATTAATGGAATTGAATGGGTGAATGAAATAGGTGTGATAGTGGATAAGAGGGCTGAAATTTAAGCAAGTCATGGGGGAGAATTTCACTGATCAAATGAGTGTTAAATACAGAGACAGAGCATTACAGAAAACATGTGGATTGAAATCATATAAAAAGGAATGCAATCTAAATTGAATGTAGTATGATGAGGTCTTGAGTGGGAGAGTATTAATTCGAGTTGTCTAATGAAAACCAATTGCAAAGTAAAACCAAATTGTATAATAGAAGCAAACAACGTATGGAAATTAAATTAATCAAATTCATAAACTAATTAATAGAATAAATAACAACAGGGACATACCCGGATCGAGGGGACCTACCCGACCTAAGCATGCTCCTGAAAGACTAGTTCATATCTGAAAGATGCAGGATGTCTTCAACAACCAATAATTTTCATTTTATAAAAATATCAGCTCCTTGATTACAAAGCAATAGCTCCACACTTTCTCATATAATATCAAACCTCTTACTTACAAAAACTTCATGAAAACTAATTGGCTCCTTCTCATAGAACTATGAGGCTTATTTATACATGAATAATCATTGAGGAGTGGATGGGACTGAATCCCAATGCTCAGATTTCAAATATTACATTTTTAGATAAAATCCTCAAAAATCTGGGTTTTATTGCAATTTGGGCAGATTTGAGTTAGTCCCCCACCCATATATTCCAAACCAATTCTAATTTTGAAAAATTTCTCCCTTCTTACTCAATTTTTCATATTCTATACAAAACCCATTCCGTAGAATTTCTAGATTTGATTCCATCTGCATAGAAATCGAGGTGCAAGTTGGTAGTTTGAGATTTTTGCAGAATCATTCCCCCTGATCTAGAGGTCCACATGTGTGATCTGGGTGAATTCTACCTCACATGACTGCATGTAAACATCGCTCTAGACAAAACCCATGTACCCAATTTTCCTCTAGAAGCTTTCCAAAATTTCGAATTATTTCTAGTACCAGATTAGAACAGTTAGTACCAGAATCTTGTAGGCAAGGGTTTAGTACAGGATGAACATAGTCACGAATATGGGTACCGGACCAATGCGATGGTAGTACTGGATGGAGCTAGTACCGGAATAAGCACAATCTGGTACCGGATGAAGTTGGTACCGGAAGAGGCATAGAGATGGTACTGGATGAACGCAAAGGCAAAACCGGATCACTGCATAGTATTGGATGACATGGATTATGGGTACTAGATGAATGTGCAGGTGTCGGTTGATTGTATAACCTTCTGGTACTAGATGACTTGGAGTATCGGATGACCTGCAATGCGAGTACCGGAACAGGAACAATATAGGTACCAGAACATGGACAGTGCATATACCAGAACCTGAACAGTACAGAACATGCTTCTTGGACATAGAAATGTAGGATGAAACCATCATCGACAAAAATATTGTATAATCATCCTTTTAATCACTAAAAATATGGAAAATTATGTATTAACCACATAGGATGAATAACAAGAGATAATGGAGGTTTATGGTGTAATTAGCGATATATTATTGATGAAATGCAGGGAGAAGGTGTAATGATAAGTGTATTTGTATGATGGAAAATATGACAAAACTGGAGCTCAACAAACATCATTCTCCTAAGCATTGGAAAAATGTAAATTAATCCCAACATCAGCACCATTATCCTCAGTAATGAAAATGAAAATGAAAATCCCCACTCCCCAAGTCTATCGTTGTTATATTCATCAATTAGGAATAGAATGGAACAAATTAAACTCCAAGAAAAATATGCTAGACTTGGGATCATCTTATAGTCATCTAATGTAGCCATTATACAAAAACTCATCAAATATTGGCTAGAAATGTAGTAATAAATTTAGGGAAACAATTGATAACTTGGAGCAGAATACATTTTTTTCATTGGAAAAACTGTAATTTTATTCATATCAAGATAGAATTACATTTATGCATTTAAACATTTCTGTCATTTTCAGCAAAGAGAGGTAAATAACTACTTCCCATCTGGAATTTTCTTGCTAGTATAGAATATTACAAATGTTGGCTTCCATAAGGGAGAAAAAAACTAGTCTTTGAACAACACTCAGAGTTCTAAACTTAGATTTATCAAAAAGGTTTTAACAATTTTCCATATAGATAATCAAAATAAACTAGTAACCCTCCTAAATCCCCGTTACATCAACATCAATATATACTCCTCCATCCAGAATAAGCTCAAAACAAAGTGGGATGAAAATATGCAGAGTGTTGGATATCCTTAAGCTCTTGAATATGCCATTGTCCATTCTCCAACTGCAGACCATCCTTTGAAATTCCATCTAATTTTCCATTTATTTCCCTATACATGTGATGAAAAGAGGTTGAGTTAAAACACTTGAATTTCATCAAATATTGGCCTAGAAATGTAGTAATAAATAACAAGTAATACAATGTATATGAAAAAAGCTTAGTGAACAAAATCATACCTTCTCTTGCCAAAATAAATTGAAGTAGGAAATTTCAAAATTAGTTATAAAATATAGAGATCGCAACTAAGATCAGAAGATTTTCCTAACATATGGTTGGAGAGGATTCACCTTGTGTCGTGTTCCTCTAATTTCTAATGTATGGGGATGAACACAACTTTTTCACATGATGCTCTTCTCTCGTCTTTTACCAATCTATCTGAAAGAAATCATTAATATGTAAGTAATAAACTATGTTTATAAAATGAAGAAACATACATAAACTATCAATTTCTCACCCTTTTTCCATTGTGAATAAAATAGAAGTCTTCCTCAAGGCTCAATTCCTCTTCGAATTCAAGGTGCCTTCTAACTTCAAACAAATTCCAGTTTTCTTCCATGTACAATGTTTTGAAATGTGCACCATCCTTCAAAAAATCAATGGATATTAGAGGATAATGAGTGTCATCGTCATTGTCTTGGTCTATTGGCATCCAAATCCAATCCATGTTCTCCCTTATCTGCCTAAAATGCCGAAACTTAAATCAAACATAGATAGTTTGTCTCGGTATTGTATATCTACAGGTTAAAGAGAATGAAAAAATAGTTAGAAAGTGATGTCAAACATTGTGAAAGTCAAAGAAAAGGAAAAAACTAAATTGTAAAACATTACCTAAAACGAAGTGTCTCTACACTCAACACACATTTTAATTACTTTCCATTCACAGCAGGTAATCTTGTATTCCATCCAGAGTAAAATAAGTTGGATAATAACATGTCAGAGGGGTTTGTGCAAGAATATGTCTTCTTAGTCATTCGAATGGAGTCCTTTTCCTTGAACACTTCAACAAAAACCAAAAATGGTAAGTGCATACCAAAATGATCACATGCACCACCCTTCTCCCGCATACCAAATTGAATTTCAAGAACTAATTTTGAACATATGCAATCAATTAATGTTGGATTAGAATTTGGTAAGCCAATTTCACGAAGTGTAGGTAATTTGGCTTCTTCAATTTGTCCAACACTTTTACTACGTGGAAGAAAGTAATCATACTCATAAAACCAAACCCCTTCTTCCCTCAATGACATGGAATTCTTTCCCTCATAGAGTATCTCTACTATTTGTGAGTGGAAAACACGTAAAATACTAGTAATACTCTCCACAAGCTGCCATTATTCAAAATCAGAAATGCACAAAGCTACACATAAAAAATATAAACCACATTAAGTATCCATCTAAGCTAGGGCATTCATATTTTATTGCTCAAATCCCAAATTTAAAAAAAAAAAAAACTTCAATGCTTACAAAATGACAAGCCCTTTACAATTTAGTCCGATTTGAGGAAAATTTTCTTGTTTGGAAACAAACTCTTTGACTATGTCCTTGAAATCATACACAAGAGCTATAAGAACCTTCTCCACCTTTTCCCCTTGTTGGCTCTGCTTAAATGCCTTTACTACACCTTTCCGATGACATTTTAAATAGTCTAGTATTCTTTTTTTTTCCCAAATTCGATTCCTTGATGGTTGCAAGTAACCCAAGATCCAATGGGCACCCGTAACATGATCCACTTACCCATTTAATCCTTTTCATTCTCAACTATAATAGTTTCCATCTTTCCTGAAGATCTGCGAGTGCCAATTTCACTGCAAGAAAAAAACCAAGGATCCATAGGAAAAAGTTAACAAGAAATCCAATTCAACAACATTTCAAATTAACTAAAATGGAATTCCTATATTGCCTTTTATGGGATTGTTGTATGGGAATCAAATAAAATCATCAGCAACTGAATTAAACAAGAGTGTAGCAATGCTACACTGAACAACAATGTAAACAACATAATTGAACAAGAAGAATAGTTTGTTACTCTATAGTATCGTGATATTCATTCTTGCTACATTTCTTTCAACATTGAAATCAACTCTTGAAAAAATGTTTTATTCTTATGAAGCCACCTTCAACAGAAAAATTTTAAGTGACAAATTCAAAACACTTCTCAAGACTCCTTTCCCCTTACATCCATTAATGTGTAAATATGCCCAAGCATCAAAGGTTGTTCCACATTGAGAACCATCATAGAAGGAAAATGAAATCTCCTTATAAATGAAGTAGCATCCTATACCTCCTGAACAAGTGGAAGTAATGAGTGAGAGAGATTCATCATTTTCTTTGCAGTGAACACAACAACAAGGATCGTGAATCCCCCTATCTTTTAGGTTTGTTTCTTGGGGATTTTAGAAAGGTTGGGCTGAAATACCTAAGCCAAAAATAGGAGCTACAAGACCTCTGTAATCAACAAACACTGCCCAAAAAATACTAACATCCTTATAACTGGAAAGAACAACAAGGAACAATAATTTCATAAATTGATTAGAGAAGGAGTAGCGATAGGGCTTGAATCAAAAAACAATAGGTAGGATATGGATGAAATAGGGATTTAAAAAGGTAGGATAGGGCTTGAAACTGGCTGGAAATAAGTTATAAAACCACGGTCTATAATATTTAGAGATGAATCAGGTGTGTTTTTACATTAGTGGGATCAACAAGGCCTTGGGATTCTCCTAAAAGTCATTTTTTTCATACTTCTATTTGGCAGCAATGATGAGTTTGTGATAGTAGGCACATCCCTTGGCCAAATCTAGTTATTTATCTTAGCAACAAGAGAAATTATAGCAGTTAGTGTTGAGGGGGAAAAAAGATTTAAAGGAGTTTTGTTGTGCCAAGCCTAATGGGATTATCCTATAGGACCAACTTGGAATCCAAATGGAGTGAACGTTACATAATTATTACTGATTTTAGGAATATAGTTAATTATTAAACAAATAAAACTTCAAATAAGTCATAAAATATTGAAATGATAAGATCTAATTTGGACTACTGAGTGTTTGTTTAGATCTTCTATCTGGGAAGGTGGATTTGAATATGTCAATGGTAACATAAAATATGGTAATATTCGATCTAATTAGATAAGGTTGAATGTGTGACTGGAAATCTAGGAATTATTGAAACTGGTTCCTTGAAATTTGTTGAGTGCTTTCAAATCTGGATTTGGTCCACTATTGACTGTTGATTTTGAGGTCTTGAACACTCAAATTTCTATGTGATTTTCCACCTGTGTTTACTATGTGTGATATTCCACCTTCCAAGTGTGTATAAACCTTATATTTGACATGAAAGATAACTTTCTCCCCAACCACCAGAAGGAAGTTGCTTTGAAACAAGGAACTTGCAAGCCTTATGAATGTTTGAACAATAGCAACCTGTATAAAGCTCCTACTCTTTGGAATTTCCTTTCACTAATGACAGTGATATCATCCAACTTCCCACCATTGTATATATTTTAACCAGCTACTCGAGCTACATTTGAAAAGAGGATTTTAACATGTGTTTTGATTAGGATACAAAGAATCAATGACCAATTAGGGGCAATAGAGACATAAAAACAAGGAATGTGGTGAGGATTATACCCATATGTCAATGGACCAATGGAGCAAGTTTATGAAGAGTTCACTTTTTTGGAAACTCACCAACAATCAGTTTAACTGTAATAAAGATAGTAAATCGATTGTGCTAGAATATGATTGAAGTTTTGTTGACTCACCTTTCTCAGTCCTCACAACAGCAGTGGCATCTTAATCTGTTAATATCAATTAGTAGGTATTAAGTTATGGGAAGGATTCTCTACAAGCCTAATCTTCTTTTGTTGCAGCCGAATTGGTCACAATATTGTTGCAAGTGTTTTCCTTCATTGATGATAAGAAAATAAACAAAAAATGCAAGGAGGTTTGATGCATTTTCAATATACCGCTATGAAAATAGAAATTCATCTATTTTTTATTTAAAAATGATGAATTATATTTGAAATGTTAGACATGTTTGGAAATTACTACAACTAGGTGGTTTGGTGGTCTTTAAAGAGTTGTTCTGCTAATCTACAAGGTGATTATATGATTGATGATGACTAGACCCTTAAGAACTTTTACTAGGTTTGGAAGAGTTCAACTCTTTGAAGAACATTATGAGCCGATGACCTTATTTTGTGTAGGATGGTCTTAAGCCTTCACTACTTGGATGGATTTTAGCAAGGACAGTTTAGTTGGTTACATGGAAATAGTACATTAATTTTTGGTACTTTATGAATGAGATTTGGTATTTAGCGAATAATTTTGTGGTTGATGAACTTTTCTTTCCTTCTACTAAAATGACACAAGTAAGTTGTAGCTACTTCTATCCTCTATTGTATCTGGAATTCTTTGAATGTTAAAAAGGCGAAGTCTTTTACTTCTCTGGTTACTAAATCTTAGGCACCTATTACTTGTGGATTTTAATGGTCCGATGATGCAATGGTATTCAGTGTTGGCCATACCTTGTAATGCTACAATTTTCCCCAACACATTATAATGATTGAGCTTCTTGAGTGTCTCAGGTCATACTGGTAATTTCCAGATGAAACTTTTCCTCTAAGTTGACATGAATTAACACTTAGTGGTCCATATTCAAGAACTTGGATTTCAATTGCATCTTTCCTCTGTATTGCTTTACACGAAAGGTATGAAGGCAGTCTTTATATCTATATGACTATGACTATGAATCTAGGGAAGTGTTTCCAGTTGATTCGGACTTGTTTCGTGGATCCTGAATTTTGTTAAATTTTAAATTAAAATAAAGTACCGAGGCAAGTGTTTCTCTTCCCGAGGCGCCTAAGGAGGAGAAATTGCCGAATATGGGTCTTAGTCAAATTAATTTGTGAGATGAAAATTAAAAGATAACTTTATGATTAAAGTGAGGGTGAGTGAAGAGACACCAAATCTCAGCCCCTCATCTAATCTAATCTCAACCGTTAGATTAGAAAACTCCTCACCTTCCCTCATGAGGTTGATTAAGGCAAGTGGGTGCACCCATTCTTGGGTAAGAAGAAGTTGGAGAAATCTTGGTGAGATGACAAGAGGCTCTTGGTGAGATGCCAAGAGCAAGAGAAGAAGAAGCAGAAACAGTCTTGTTGAAAGAGCAAGAGATTCTTCGTGAGATGCCAAGAGGTTCTTGGTGAGATGCCAAGAACAAGAAAGTTGCAGCATTCTTGTTGAGAGAACAAGAGAGAGAAAGAGAGAGGTCGAGCTGAGAAAAAAGACAGCATTTGCTGAAGGAGAGAATGCATCCCAAAGAAAAGAGAAGTATAGATTTCAGACAGCAGGGAAGAACAGGCCGTACCGTACGGATTTGTGGAGGTCATACGGCATGTAATGTGCACAGAAATTGAAAAGAAACAGCAGCTGCAATTTCTGGGAGTATTGGCATGCATTCCAAGGCTGCCGAATAACATTTGTTGGAACAGAAATTGAGGTAAATGCTGTAATATATTTCTGAGTGTATTTCCGTACAGTCCATACAATCTTAGCAGAGTTTTGGCACAAATTTCGTGACAGTCCGTACAACATTAATTGTCGTACAGTTGTACGAATTTCTGGTTCATAAATTGAGGAGCAAAGCTACAGGAATGTCCAGTTAAGTTTGTGTAAATTTATGAAGATGAATATGTTGTAAAAGAATTTCTCAGAAGCTCATAAATAATACAAATCCCTCTCTCACTGGTTTTCCCCTTGTGGGTTTTTCCAGGGTCGAAGTTAGACCGAAAATATTTGTGTCTAATATTTTCTGAGTTTTGCA
>ML777022.1:3985677-4031582 GCA_009831015.1 Picea engelmannii
GAGTAATAGATAACTCAACAAAAGAATAGAAGATTAACCCTGGGAGTTAACCTAACTCAACAGAGAATTAGAAGGAAAAGTATAAGTAAGAGGCTGGGGTGCACCTATTACTCATTCTGGTTTTGGATTAGCATTGGCTATTGATCTTGAGCATTCAGTTTGGGGGATTGTCTATACAAACCCTTGTGAGCAACTCAGTGGTGAAATATCCACTCACCTTGGTCCACAGCTTGGTCTCAGGGATGAAAGACTCCTCCATGCCATTCTAGTCTCAGCCCATCTCCATCTAGCACTTCATAAGGGGCAGGAACATCAGTTTGAGGGATTTTCTGGAGGGTTATCATCATTCTACATTTGTCTATGGATTGGGACATCTGGGAGCCATAGGGGACATCCTGTGATTCAGTAAAACTCAGATCTAGTGAGATATGCTTGAGATCTGGGCCTGAAACTTCTCCCACGGGATTCTCATAGCTTGATCTATATTCTTGGAGAGTTTCAAAGCATTTGGAGGCCTCCTTCATCAGGGCCGAACCTGCTAGGGTTTCAGTCATCCAGTGGGGTGCACCATTCAGTGGAGATTTCAAATCTACAGTGATTGAGAGGGATCTTGGAGATTTGGGCACCTGGGTTGTTCTTACCATCACCCGATCTATATTCTTGGAGAGTTTCAGATCATTTGGAGATATCCTTCATCAGGGTCAAACCAGCTAGGGTTTCAGTCATCCAGTGGGGCACACCATTCAGTGGAGAATTCATATCTACGGATTTTGAGAGTGGATTTGGGAATTTGGACATCTAGGTTTTCCTTGCAATTGCCCGATCTATCATTTGGCATATTTCTCGGGATGATTAGACACTTTTGGTAGCAGGGCAGAATTATTCAGGGCTTCTACATTCTAGCAAGACGTGACACTTTCTAGCTTGGAGGTTGAGCATTAGTACGGCTCAGATCTGCTTGATTTAGTCTTCATTGTATATCCAGCCTTTGGAGGCTCATTTTGTACTGTCGGGAGCATTTTGTAGCAGCTCATATCTATTGCTTGTACGGCCTTCTGAGGTTTATGCCAGATCATCCATCTATTGTATTGATATTACATTGCTCATAATAAAAAGGTCAGATCTTTTCTTGTGCTTCTACATCTTGAATATATTGTGATCTCCATGTGTTGATGAATCTTGTATGCACTTAAAAAATCAATAAATTAGTAGTTAGTGATTCCAAGAAAGAATTTGGCTTGGGATCATTACATATAGTTTGGATAAATTATTAAATTACCTGGGAATTTTTAAATAATTCTCACAAGATGCTGTTGAAACACGGTGTTTCAACATCATTTTCCCAATGCTCATTGCTTGTGTGTTTCCATGCACATCGCACAAGTGTCATCCTGATCAGTGATAGAGACCACCTAGACTCTAGGATAGCAGAGGCTTCATGTCATGACGAGTGATTGTTTGGGTTAGTGATTGGAGTAGAACAGTAGTTATGTGTTTAAGTTTTTGAGCTTACCCATAGTTTGGATAAATTACTCAGTTTTTTTTAAATCATTCTCACAAGATGGTGTTGAAACATGGTGTTTCAACATCGTTTTCCCAATGCCCATTGCTTTTGTGTTTCCACTCACAAGTGTCATCCTAATCAGTGGTAGATCTCACCCACCCTCCAGGATAGAAAAGGATTCAATTCATGATGAGTGATCGTTTGGGTTGGTGATTCGAGTAGATCAGTAGTTCTATGTTTACATTTTTGAGCTAATGGAATTTTTAAATCATTCTCACAAGCTCATGTTGAAACCCGATGTTTCAGCACCCTATTTCCCAATGCTCATTGATTTTTTGTTTCTACGCACAAGTGTCATTTTGATCAGTGATAGAGCCCACCTAGCCTCGACCCTCCAGGATAGCAGAGGCTTTAGGTCATGATGAGTGATTGTTTGGGTTATTGATTGTAGTAGATCAGTGGTTTTGTATACTATGTATGCTGAAGTGATTTATTTTTAGATAAGTATTGTTGGTTTTGTAACTTGTTGAGAAGAATTGAGTTCTTAAAATTGATATATCTCTTGCATTTGTGTTGACTTGCCAAATGGATGACTAATTTATATTATTTTTCTCATGCAGGCTTCACTTTTGGTTTCTAGATCGATTTGAAATTCTAATTGTGAAAATTTTAGTGAAATGTCAAACAACAATCGTGGAAATAAAACATCAAAACATATGGATGTATTTTCTTACTTTCAAAAGCCTCAATCCAAGAACCCAAATTCTCTTCATGATTCAAGCTCTTTTGAGAAACACATTAGTGAAAGTCAAAGAGATGTCTAACTCTTCTGAGAATGCATCTAATATCCATATAATATATCATGAAATAGGTTTCTCTAGTGATCAAATTGAGATTCTTTCACCATAAATTGACCATAACAATGTTGAAGGTTTTTCCTTGGAAGGAAACACAAACCATTCACAATCAAGGAAAATGGAAAAAGGCCAATGGGACATAGGGAGACAATTCCAATCGGATTAGGTCTCAAAATTTCAATTTATTGAACCAATACCTCCAACAAATGAGAAAGAGGCTCCACAAGAAGTTAGATGCATTATATGTAGTTGGAAACTTGGAAAGACAGAAAAATTTCAGATGAAGTTAGATACAATAGAGAAGCATGCAAGAAATGTGTATGCTAAGGAAATTGTAAATGGGGAGGAGAAATCTATTATCAAATGGAAATCTTTTGAGGAATGTCGACATGTCAAATATGAAGATGAATATAATAAATACTTAATTAGTAAGAGAAAAATCAAGGCAAGTGGAGGAACCATCACATCTCTATTTGGAAAGATGATGGAAGTAAATTGGTTATCCAATATGATGCAATTAAGCATTGTATTTCACATCTTATCTAGAGGTCGTCCTATGACAGCTTTTCCAAATGAAAAGAAATTTATATATTTTATTGAAGTGACAAATTTTCCATCTTTTCATTGGTGAGTGACCAGTGGTTGGGAATGGGAAAAATATCCAGCTCAAGTAGAAAAGGATGATTTGAAAGAGAATATTGCAAATGCTAGGTTTTTGTCATTGTCTTTGGATGAAGTTACAGTGATTGATAATACTTCATGGATCTGCATGAGCATTTATATGGTTAATGATCATGTTAGGAATTAATATTTACTTGGGATTCATAAAATGAGGGAGAATTATGCAGCTCAAAATATTTATGAACTTATCATCAAGACTTTGAAGGAAATTGGTGGTATGGATCATTTAGTGATTGTGAAAAAGTTGGTAAGTGTCGGAGCAGATGGAGAAGAAAACATGCAAGGGAAAAGGAATGTCCTTTGTGTCAAACTGCAACTATTAGCTTCACCATTTATGATTAGTATTCATTGTATGTCTCATAAAATGAATCTTTCATTTAAAATAGTAAGAAAGTTTCCAGTGGTTTCAAAAGTTGAATATCTTGTACGTGAAACTCATGCATACTTTTTCCGTAGTCCCAAGTGATTTAAAGAGTTTCAACAATTTGTTGAGGGTGTTACAGATGGAAAAAAGATACTAAAATATGTTGATACAAGATGGATCTCATTGAATGGACCAGCTCAAAGACTATTTAGTGAGTACCAATCCTTAGTAGGGGTGATGTATGAACATTTCTTCAATGTAGACAAAGCTCAAGATCTTCTCTTTCGATTAACTAAGAGACATTATTAACATTGGTTGGAATTCTTCCTATGCTTTATGAAATGAATGTCCTTGTGAAAATGTCTCAGAGTCACACAATGTAATGTTAAGAACCAAATATCAAGATAGCATAGAAAAACCACAGAATAAGAACTCAACGCCTTCAAAAAGAGAAAATTTCAGATAATAAGCCTCTTCGAGGGGGAAACCTCCTTATACACCACATAAATTTCCAAATACCAAATAATTCCAAATGAAAAGGACTCCTTGGTATATATAGGATACTAGGAGGTACAATTACAACTAATGGACCCAAGCTGGCATAAATAAAATAGCATTACTAATTTAATATACCCCACTTAAGGGGTAATGTGCCACTATTTAGGGATTATCATGCCCCTCCCCTTGAGACAAGTTTTTTTCACAATGCTTGAGCAATTATGGATGCTTTTGTATAAAAGACTCATCTTCCCAAGTGGAATCTTCAGTAGGTAGTTTCCTCCACTTCATGAGATACTCTTAAATGGATTTATTCCTCAGCTAGTGAATTCTTGTGTTAGTGATAGCTTCAGGCTCCAATATGATTTTTCCTTCCTCATCAAGTTATGGAAATATAGTTTGAACTAGGATCTTGTCACCTATAACCTTCTTTAAGCATGAAACATGGAAAACTGGGTGTACTCGTAAAGATGAAGGAAACTCCAATTTGTATGAAATAGTACCAATATTTTGCAACACCTTATAAGGGACATAGTACTTTGGTGATAATTTATTATCCTTCTTGTCTTGATTGAGGGACATATGTTTGTATGGTTGTAGTCTTAAAACACCCAATCCCCTACTTCAAAACTTATTTCACTATGATGTTGATCTGCTTGTTGTTTCATGTGATTATGTGCCATGGTTAGGTTGTCCTTTAAGATTTGGAGAACATGTTATTGATGCTTGATGTGATCTTCCGCTGCTTGAACCTTAGATTTTTGTTTTAGAGAAGAAGTGATGGAAGAAGGGTGTTATCCATAGAGTGCCATAAATGGTGTCATTTTTGTTGCAATATTAAAGGAAGTGTTATACCACCATTCTGCCAAGGGTAACCATTTGAACCATTGTGTTTGTTTATCAGAGACAAGGCAACGAAGGTAGCCTTCCAAACATTTTTTCACTATGATCTATAAGCCAATTGAGTACCCAAACAAGAAAATAATTATGTCCAAAAATGTCCAGTGAAGATAGGATCTCTGTCACTTACAATAATCTTTGGGATTCCATGTAGCTTTTGAATGGTCTCCATGAATGCAATGGAAACTGTACTAGCTTTGAAGGGATGAGAGAGTGCACAAAAGTGTGCATACTTGGTTATTCTATCAACAATCACCATGATGACACTCTTTCCTTCATAATTCGGTAGCCCTGTGATGAAATTCATCGAAACCTCCTCCCAATGCTGACTTGGGATGGCTAATGGGTGTAAAATACCTGGGGTCTTAATTGTTTCCACCTTATTTTGTTGGAAAAACAAACATTCTACCACAAACCTTTGAACATCAGTTTTAAGGACATCTCAAAAATATTCCTTCTTGACGCTATGGTAGGTTTTCAAAAATCCTGAGTGCCCTCCTACCGGAGAGGTGTGAAATTCCAATAGTACCTTTTGTTTGAGTTAGGAGTTCTTACATAAATATAAGCAATCTATGTACCATAGTGAATCATTTTTCCATGTAAATGTATCTGATGCACTGGAATCCTACTGCAACATTTGAATGAGAGTCCACACATTTTCATCATTATTCAATTCATCCCTAGCTTCTATTATCCAATCAAGTTGGATGATAGAGATAGCACAGAGAAAAGCCTCAACATATTCATTCTTTCTTGAGAGTGCATCTGCCACAACATTTTGCTTCCCTTTTTTATAGATGATTTCAAAATCATAACCCAATATATTGGTCACCCATTTTTGTTGTTCTTTTGAAGATAGTCTTTGTTCCAATAAGTATTTAATACTATCATGATATGTTTTGACCTTGAAGTGCCTACCTATTAAGTATGGGTGCCATTTCTTCAATGCATGTAGTATTACAATCATTTCCTTCTCATAAATGGGTTTGTGTAATTCCATTCCCTTGAGTGGTCGACTTTCAAAAGAAGGGGACCTTCCTTCTTGCATTGGGACAGAACCAATGCCATTTCGTGAGGCATCACATTCCACAATAAAGGTTTTTTTGAATTCTGGTGTGGTCAAGAGAGGAAATTTTTACATCACCTCTTTAAGTTGTTCAAAATCTTGAGTTGCCTCTAGATTCCGTGAAAATTCATCCTTCTTAGTTAATGTCATTAAAGGTGTTTCTATTCTTCCATAGTTCCAAACAAGCTTGCGGTAGTAACCTATCAAACCCAAAAATCCTCTAAGATTCTTCAATGTTTTGGGAATCAGCCAGTCCATCATGGCCTTAATATTGATAGGGTCTACCTTTACACCTTCATGAGATACAATATGACCCAAATACTCTACCTCCTTCACCTAAAAGAAACATTTGGATGGTTTGGCATATAGTTGTTTCTCCTTTAGTAGTTATAGCACCTTGTCAAGATGTCACACATGATCCTTCCAAGACTTGCTATAGATTAGTATATCATCAAAAAATACTAACACAAATTTTCGAAGGAAGGGCTTGAAAATGGAATTCATCAACCCTTGGAATGTGGAAGGTGCATTTGTAAGGCCAAAAGGCATGACCAAAAATTCACAATGGCCTTCCTGATTTCGGAATGTTTTTTTGGGGATATCTTCTTCCTTCATTCTAATTTGATGATACCTTGAACAGAGATCAAACTTTGTGAAATATACTGCTCCATGTAGTTCATCTAACAATTCATCAACGACGGGAATGGAAAACTTATCTTTAATAGTGATCTTGTTGAGCTCTCTAGAATCTGGACACATACGCCATGAACCATATTTCTTGAGTACCATTACCACCAACATATTTTTACTTTCAACATTTCTTTCCACCATGAATGCATTCTCCAATGATTTGGGTTCCCAAAGGAAAACCTCATGTTGAATGTTATCCCTTAAAGTTCCTATAAATACATCAATCAAATGTTCATATGGAATACATGTTACCTTTATATTCAATCTTTGGAAGTTTGCAATGTGCTCTAAAATTGAGCCCTTTTGTTTGAGATTTATCAATTGGCTAAAGAAGGTATTTATCCTACTATCCTCATAGTGTGCTATCATTTCTTCTGTAAAAATTGTCCAAGTAACGAGTGATTTGCGAGAACAAATCCATCGATACCACACAAATTGATTGGGTGATAAATATAAAGAATAAATTTGTACCTTTTGTGTATGTATCACATCATGTAGATCAAATAATTGCTCCATCTAAAGTATCCATGTGATTGAGTCCTTGCCATCAAACTTCCTCATATCGATTTTAGGAAGTGGTTGGTCTTCAATCCAAAATTGGAGTTTCTCCATTCTTGATTCATCTTCCTTGTTTCCTCATCATGAATTTCATGGGATACATTTTCACTTTCAGGTGTCCTCTCTATTAGGAAAATTTTCAATCCTTCCATGATCTCCCTTTTTAAACCATCCATGATCCCTTGTAGTTCATATTTTGTTATTGTCTTCTTTTGTAAATCATTTATGTCCCTACGCATTTATTCACCTTCATCAAGAGTCCAATTAGGACTGTCTAGAGGCTTATTTGGTGTATAAGTTCCCTTTTTTGGTGACATGGTGGCCAAGTAACACTTTTAAACCTTGATTTCGAGGTGGTTCTACTAGACGATCTTTCTTTTGTTGTATCTCTAAAATTTTGGCCCTTCTAGGTATGAAAATTTATTTTTTGTATTTCTATGATATTTATTCTCTACAATGCCACGGGTCTAATCAAAATTGGATGTTCCAAGTGAAATTTATGGTAACTTCCCCACATCTTGTTGATTGTTTTCCCTTCCAGGAGAGTGTACTTGTAAAGCATGCCCAAATAACAATATATGATATTTGATTCTGAAACTTGTACCAGAAATACTAAAGACTGTACATTGTCCAATGCAACTGATCTCACTTAATTTTGATACTCACTAAAGAATATATCATTGTTTTACCCAGAAGACATGTTTGATAGTAGTTAATATGACTAGTGAGATACCCTATCTTGCACAAGGTGTATCAAAAAAACTAGGATGACCCAGAATCTAAATTTTTTATCACAACTACCTTGATAATTTCTATGAATATCCTCCAGATTTCAGGGTCTGAAACGTTACATAAAAAATTTCATAGTGAAAATTTCGCTATGAATATATTCAGTATGATTCCAAAACCCTATTTTACACGGGCTCTATCTCTGAAACTATAATCCCTCGGGAGATGAAATTTGAACCCAACGTACCTTGATCCATATAATAAATATCCGACAAGGGGTTCCTTCTGAAATGTTGTAGAAAAACATTATATCAAAAATTCCAAGGTGTCTTAGATGTATCAGCGAAACCCCAAGACCTTGAGCTCTGATACCAAATGTTAAGAACCAAATATCAAGATAGCATATAAAAACCTCAAAATAAGTACTCGACGCCTTGAAAAAGAGATAATTTCATATAATAATCCTCTTCGAGGGGGAAACCTCTTTATACAACACATAAATTTCCAAATACCAAATCATTTCAAATGAAAATGTCTCCTTGGTATAAAGAGGAGACTAGGAGGTACGATTACAACTAATGGACTCAAGGTGACATAAATAAAATAACATCACTAATATAATATTCCCCACTTAAGGATTAATGTGCCACTATTTAGGTCTTAACAATATTGCAGAATGGATACATACAATAAAATTAGCATGTCTTCAATTGGATAATTTGTATACGATTCCAGAGTCTTTCACAAGTCCAGCATTTAAAGGTTGGACTACTATTATCAATATGGAAAACATTCAAAATTATTTGAAGTTTGATGGAAAAAGAATACTATGTATGGCAGTGCATGAGTATATGGTTCCATTTCATTATGTTAGTAATATGGGATGAATCACTGAAGAGACCCATGTGTCAAGAGACCAATTCAACAATGTTGTGATTTCAGTGAAGCGCAACTTGATAGAAATTGAAAAATCACTAGCATCAGAGATAAGGGAATGATTTCCTTGAGATTAATTATTGGAGGCCATGTCTATGGTATACCCTCAATATTGGAACCCTAAACACAACAGAGAGGCTAAAAGAGTTGACTTTTTAGAAAAATTAAAAACTTTAGTGCACCAATTTGGAAAGAATCGCAATGTACAAGGAGAAGAGATTGAAGGTATATTACATTCATCAAAGTTGTATCAACAAGAAAATATATTTGTTCAAACAATGTTAGATCAATATTTTGGTTTGGAGAAACCTCTATAACATGGTGCAATAACAAGATTATGGAGTAAATTAGGTGAAAGCCAATAATTATAAGAAAACATGTCAGAATATTTCAAATTAGCAGATTTATGTCAAACCATGATTTTGGGATCGGTGGAGGATGAGAGAATGTTTAATGCACTATCATTATTTAAGTCAAAGTTGAGGAACAGCCTTGATAAACATATGGATACACGTTTAATATTATATGTAAAAAGGTATGACATAAAAAAAAATCTATTTGATAGAGCACTAGATCTTTGGCGATCAAATTGTCATAGAAGAGGAGAATACAACAAAAAAAATTCCTCTAATGAACTTCATATGGAAGATAATCTTCTAGAGGTTCACAATAATAGTTCATCTACAGATTTTCCTGTTCATAATATAGAAAATGGGGGTCGACATGTTGATGTGAACTGGGACATTAATATACCCCAAGATGTTATCTAAACCAATATACATGAAGGGACTCTTATTTTGACTTACATGTTCCATTAATGATTGAAGTTGTAGAAATAATGAATGGAATGGAACATGTGATGTGATCATTTTTAGTTTATTGACTTAATTGTTCCTCTATTTTTGGAGTACATTGGAAAAAGGTAATTCATTATGGGAGAAAGATTACCATCTGTAAATTTGAGATTGCATTTAAGGTAAAAATAGGTTTTATATTTTGTATTAAATACTGTAACATTGAAGCTACATTTATTTGATCCAAGCTATTTTAAGTTTTATAGTTTGATAGTTAACTAATACATTCTCTTTTTCCTATCTATGACGGGAAATGAAGCTGGCATTTGATGAAGTTGAGACCTATCTCTTCACATATATAGTGTCCTAGTATTAAAGGATAAATAATTAATTAACAAGACTTTCACTAAGAAAGAATGGGCTCATTCAAGACTCAAGTGCATGAAACTTCTTGGATTTGTAACTTTGATATCTTGGCAAATTTTAAAGGTTTGTTTGTTGTTTTCATTTGGACCATTTTTTCAACTTTGGAAGTTTGGTTTTATTTTGATTAAAGATTGTGTTAGTCCCTTGAATGCTTCTAATTCTTATTTGATGCTTGACTGAAGCTTGAGCCATTTTTAGTAGCTTGATTGGTTTATTTAGAATATATCATGTTTATTTATATTTTCTTTGAGAAGACATGTTGGTATTCATAAAAGGAATGAGCCACGAGTTTCTAAGCAAAGAGAAAAATGGTCTATGTATTGGCATACTAGATTCTTACGCAGTGAGTGTAGGACATCTATTTCCAATGAGACCAACCTTCCTCTATTGCATTTATAATTTTAATGTTACGAATAAAAAACCTTTACATGTATCCTCTCAATAAAAAAATTATGAATCATTGAAATTATGTGTAATCTAGTCTGGTTATTTCAAAGGAAATCAAGCACAGTAAAAAGAATTAATCACTAACTGAAATTCAGCTAAACATTTCCACTTCTTATTAAGAGATTAAATTTCCATATACAATGTTAATTCTCCAGTGATCAATGGAAAAACAAGGACTAGCTCCCTAGCGTAAACACTTTGTACATCTTTTAAACCATGCCCTATTCTCATAATAGAATGAAACTACCAGTAGTTTGAACATTCTTGAGAATATTTCAATTCTCAATTTGTTCATAACTTCTTAAAATAGAGATTGTTAAGATTACAATAAAAAAAATTAGAAACTTAGAAATCGGTGCTCCAAGTGTTATCCAATGACGTGGAAAGTTGCATGATTCCCTAGATAAGTTGTGCTAATTCCAGTCTCCAGAAGATCACCCTCTGCCAGCTGGATATGTTAGATCCACGAGGAGATTCAATATATGGTGCCATAGTCTTTTTCATGCGTGTTTTAGCTAGGTGTTTCAGCACTAGCGATCCAGCTAGCAACATATAAGCATTCATTCTTATTAAATTGTAATTCATGAGTAATTACCCAAATTAGGAAACATCATCATAGTTTACAAGTACTCTATCAATTAGCATAACACAATCATCAATGAATAATGAATAATGAATTGTACCTGCTCGAGGGACCAGGATTGATGTTCTCATAGGAAATGTAAACAATATGGTGCCAGGATTAACTAATACAAGAGAATGAGTAATGATAAGGAAAAAGAGGCAATTTTAGCACCCAGCCTCTCCCCCCAACTGTACCATTACATGTCTCCATACAACTTCAAATTTCACTCAATCAGAATCGGAGTCTGAATCGGGAATGAACTTTTCCAATGCAACTTTTCCAATGCAAATCAGAAATATTGTATGATGATGTAGCATTATCTTCTAAATTCTTGTATCCCCTAGAATAAATCACTTCTTCCCAACATTCCCTTTCAGTATTCTTAGTCAATTTGTACTTATGATGATACTTCTTTGTTGGAATCCAAATAAGAGGGAAATGAAATTTAAGCCCCAACCACTATGGACCACAAGTCTGAATGCACTCAATATAGCTAGGAACCCAAGACAGAGCATAGGTAAAATTGTTATGACTGTAGGGATCCTTGGTCCTCAAGGCTAGAGAGGATGCTTCCCATCTAAATATGCTACCTTCCAGTGAAAATAGTTTCTAATCATTAATTTTTTTAACACAAGAATCTATGACAAACCTTTGAAGGTATGCCACTTTTCTAGTCCTATAAGATGAAGAGAGTAGATGTTGATATATATTAAAAATAGTAACAGGAGTACGGGGTTCACCCCTAATCCATAATGTTGCTTCTCCTTCATTATTATGGATTGTGTGGAAGGCATTCCACCATTTTGCCTGATTGTTCACAAAATAAGTGAACGCTCTCAACTGCACATCTCCTACATAGGGAACAAGATTAAATTTTATATCCAATAGAAAGCCATGTTCATGCAAATAAATCTCACACAAGAAATGTTGATCTGAGAAATCATCCTGGGAGAAAGATTCCAAAAGAGGCACTAATCATTTTATAAGGCCTTTCTTCCTTCCTCAATAGATTTAAGCTTAAAAAGAGTTAAGTGTTCATGAAGGAAGATCAAGTATGAGGGAGAAGGGCTTCTACAACTCAACAACTCTTATGTTAACAAATACATTTTATTTTTATCCTATTGCATAATATGGCACTTAGCTTGTAGCTTCTTCAAATCTCTCAATTCCTTCTTCATTTCTTCCCATTTAAATTTTGAGACGTCAAATATTCAGTGTGTTTCTCCCTGGGGTCCTGTATTTCCTTTCTATGGGCTGGAAAAGGAATCATTCCTTCTCCAAACACGGAAACTTGTTGCTTCCATTTATCAATCTATGCCAACAAAAAGATAGTATTATCTTCTGTGTCATGATGGTCAACTTCTTGTTCATCCTCATCACTAATTTCTAGATGGATTTGAGCTTGTGTCACTGGTCCTTGTGTAACAGTGACTTTATCTGACTGTGGCAATTCCTCTTCCTCAACCACTCATTCTTGTGGGGCATATTCTTCTTCTGGGGCCTCATCAGATTGTTGATTTAAATTAGGTACCACTGGTTCTTGTGTAGCAGTGGTACTCTTTGGATGGGTTGGTTCAATAGTCTTAGCCATCATTGGTTCTTATGTTATAGTGAAATCTTACTATATATCCTTTTAGGCTACATATTTAAATTAGGTACCACTAGTTCTTGTGTTATAGTGGCATTCTCAGGTGTTTCAGTAGTCTGCTTTTCTTCTTCCTTAGCTATTGGTTCTTGTGTGGCAGTGGATTTCTTTCTCTATGTTGCCTCAACCATCTCTTCCTGTCTAATTATTCATCCCAAAGTTGAGGGATCAAGAAGGTTCACCTCATACCCAACCAATATATAAATATCCCCACACTCAGGACACAAATTTTCCTTAAATGTTTCATGTGTTTCAGCCTTCTCTAATGGCACAGTTTGTACTCCTAAAAGATGGGTTGATTGCACTAATAAATCCATATCATGAGATGGAGGCATTTGGGATTCCTTTTCTGATTTTAGGATTTCCAATTCCCTCGTAATCCTCTGAACTTTTCTTTTCAATTGATCATTCTCAAAAAAAAGGGAATGAATCTGACTTTTACCTCTTTCAACAATAGGTTCTTGTGTTTTAGTAGATCTTTGATTTGGGCTCAGGTTGTCAATTGGTTCTTTTGTTACAATGTAACATACCCTGCCACCCATAGGTCAAGATACGCTACCTTCAAGCCCACCCTTGGATTTCTTTCTCTTACTGATACCTTTTTAAATTAATAAGGGTGCATAAAAGAAAATATCTAACGACATGCACAACAATAACCAGCAAGCATGCATATTCTAAAGATTCAATTAAATGATAAACAAATACATAGAAAAATACATTCATATACAGGTAAATATTACCATAACAGAGAACACTTATCTTAATAAAAGAAGACACCAACTGGCTGCAAAACAAGGACGTTCCACCCAACCGTAGACACTATTGTTCCAAATATCAACAACAATGTCACCCTCGAGCCAGGGCTATGAATTCACAAGGACGGTTCCAGGGTGTTACTTGGCTTCCAAAACTAACCATCACTCGCAGTAATCCAAGTACCCAGCTCTCTTCTACCCATACTACACCATCCAAGAGAATGAATCCCCACCCTTCTCTGCCACGTAGTCCCTCAAGTAGTCCTTCTCCTTCCAGGGCTCCAACGCAACTGGTCTAGAATCTCCATGTTGAAACTCTTAGGACTCACAGTTGTGAACAAATATGGAGACAGGCCAATGTATCACAGACATGCAGGCCTCAAGTCATGGTGGGATTACACTAATGACCTCTACAGCCAACAATACCATGGATATTCTTCAGTAGTTTGTTTCCCTTTCCCCAAGCAAAGACATGGATGAGGAAAGATGAATGAGTGATAGGTAAGAATGGAATGAATGAATGGGTGAGTAAGTGAGTGAATCAATGAACTAGTGAGAAAGTGAATGAGTGAATAACGAAGCCCCCAATAGACCAGGGGCAGGTTTAATTAATTCGTAGGAAATCAAGAACCTTCTAGCCTTCCCCCCAAGAAGCTCCCATAACTGATCCACTCCCTTAGCAAAAAGGGTAATCAAAATAGGAAAAAAATATTTAGCCCCTCAATCCCTCTCTCTTGTGGAATCATAACCCCCTATAACTCTAGTCCTTGTCCGTCTAGCAGTCAGCGATGTGTTTATTATTAATAATGATCAATACATTACATTTCTTAGGCAAACTAGCCTCTTTTAATTGTTTGGGCCCTCTGCCCTCTTGACAATTAACAAAATACATTATTTAATATGGGGCTCAAAACCTGGGGTGTTACATCCCCTCCCCCTTAATTTGGCACTGTCCTCAGTGCATATACAAAATAGAGATCAAAATATGAAATTTTATTCAAAATGTTGCAGGTACTCTACCTGCATGGCATCTTCATGCTCCCAGGTAACATATGCAGGACCGTAGTAGGTCCACTGAACTTTTACCAGCTCTATAGCTTGATTCCAAAGGATTTTGACCTTTCTGTCCAATACCCGCACTGGTTGGACCTGAAAGTCTCCCTCTGTCTCTACTTGAATCAGATTCCAATCAATAACATGGTTAAGATCATGTACATATTTATTTATCAAAGAGACATGAAATACATTATGCACATTCATTGAAGTAGGCAATGCAAGCATGTATGCAACTAGCCCTATTTTGTCCAATATTTCAAATGGACCACAAAATCTGGCTGCCAGCTTTGTACAACTACCCAATTTCAAAGAGCTTTTCTTGGGCTTCACTTTCAAAAGTACATGCTCCCCTACTTTAAATTCTTTAGTTGTCATGTTCTTATCTACATAAACTTTTTTTCTATCCTAATTTGCCTTTAAATTCTGCTTGATCTTAACCATCTATTCTTTCATATCCTTTAGCAACTCTAGCCCAAGTACCACTCTATCTGTTGGGTTGTCCCAACTCAATGGAGTATTGCATTTCCTACCATACAATGCTTCAAATGGGCTATTTCTCAATGAAGCTTGATACCCATTATTATATGAAAACTCAACCAAGTGTATGAAATCTTCCCACTTAGATGGCTTATCCATCACATACATTCTCAACATATCTTAAATTACTCAGTTGACCCTCTCTGTTTTCCCATCTGACTGTGGATGGTATGTTGTGTTAAAGTTTAGATTTGTACCAAATACTTTAAACAATCCCTTCTATAAATTGGAGGTAAACTTTGTATCTCTATCAGAGACAATTGTCCTAGGTGTCCCATGCAACCTAGCAATCTCCCTCATGTAAACCTCTACAATATTAGCTAATGTATGTGTTGTTTTTACAGGAACAAAATGAGAAGCCTTGGTTAATTTTTCAACCACTCCCATGATTGAATCATGTTGTCTTGTTGTCCTAGGTAATTTAGTTGTGAAATCAATCGTTATTACTTCCCATTTCTTCTATGGGATCAGTAATGGTTGCAGCAAACCTGCTAGGTGCCTATGCTCAGCCTTCACCTTCTCACATTCCATACATCGATCGATGTAATCAGAAACATCCTTTTTCATTCCCGGCCAAAAGAATTGGCTTCTTACTACTGTAATCATTTTCTGGTAACCAAGATGTCTAGCATAAGGAACATCATGCATTTCCTTCAGTACCAAATTCCTTAGTTCTATGAAACTAGGAACATAGATTATATTCTTATGCATAAGTAATTCATCTTTCTTTATCTCATACTCCTTTATTTTTTTTTGTACATCTCCTTGAT
This sequence comes from Picea engelmannii, assembly GCA_009831015.1. Classification (NCBI taxonomy): domain Eukaryota; kingdom Viridiplantae; phylum Streptophyta; class Pinopsida; order Pinales; family Pinaceae; genus Picea; species Picea engelmannii. The sequence continues at coordinate 4,001,516 of ML777022.1, forward strand.
GTAATATTTCCTTTTATCTATAGGTAATATTGATCTGTAACAAGATCATATAAAATTCGGCTCTTCAAGTCTGATTGATGCATGCTGATAGCAGTAGCATGCATGAGATGCACTCTTCTACTAATTGCATTAGCAACTTTACTTTATTTTCCTTTGATATGCTTGATAGCGAGGTCATATTCACTTAAAAATTCCAGCCACCTTGTTTTTCTGGCATTCAAGGTTGGTTGTTCAAAAAGATACTTCAGGCCAATGTGGTTTATCCTTAATTCAAATCTCTTCCCCATGAGATAATGCCTCCACATATTCAAGGCGTGGACAATGGCAGCAAGCTCCAAGTCATGTGTGGCATAGTTCCTCTCATGTTCCTTAAGCTTTCTGGACTCATAACCAATTACATGTCTATTTTGCATGAGGACTCCCCCAAGTCCTTCCTTACATGCATCTATACATACCACAAAACTTTCATTTGGGTCAGTAATCCTTAACACAGGTGCACTAGTAAGTAATTCCTTCAACAAATTAAAATTATCTTCACACTTAGGTGTCTATTCAAATTTAGTCCCTTCTTTTGCAAAGAAGTGATGGGATGAGAAATCTTAGAGAACCCTACTATGAACCTTCTGTAGCAACCAACTAATCCCATAAAAGATCTGACTTTTGACACATTTCTGGGTGTTGGCCATCCCCTAATGGCTTCAATCTTCTCTGGATCTATTGCTATGCATTGCTCTGAAATAATGTGTCCCAAGTAATGGATCTTCTTTTGATAAAATAAAACTTACTTAGCTTGGCATACAACCGATGTTCTCTTGGCACTTGAAATACCAGTCTTAAGTGATGTTCATGCTCCTCTTCAGACTTGGAATAGACAAGTATGTCATCCAAGAATACTATGACAAACTTATCCAAATAATTTTTGAATGTGTCATTCATTAAGCACATAAATATAGTTGGTGCATTAGTCAGTCCAAATGGCACCACTACAAATTCATAATGCCCATGCCTAGTTCTAAAGGTTGTCTTATGAATATCTTCTTCCTTGATCCTTACCTGATGGTATCTTAACCTCAGGTCAATCTTTGAAAATATCTTTGCTCATATTAGTTGATCAAAGAGGTCATCAATTTTGGGTAGAGGATACTTGTTCTTTATAGTATACTTATTCAATTGTTGAAAGTCAATACACAGCCTCAAGGTTCCATTCTTCTTTTTGACAAAAAGTATCGGTGCTCCCCAAGGTGAAACACTTGGACGTATGTACCTGTAGTATACCTAGGGAGGTAATATGGGATACCTAGGGAGGTACCCAATGGGAATGTATTTATGTTTTATTAGTGGAAGTAATTTAATATATGAGAATGTGGTCATTCAATGTAAGGTGGACTAGGTCCATTCTATTAATAAAGGCCCACTATGGTAGTTTGAGGTAATAAATGTGAGAAGGCTCTCTAGAAGGTCCCTAGGATATAGAGAGAGCTATATAAACAAGTGTAAGCAATGTAATAAATCAAAGTGAAGAATATTGTGAATACATCTTGCTTGGAAAAAAATATTCAACAAAAACTACGGTTCAAAAATAAATTACGGTAAACCCTTAAGGTAGGGTAACACCATATATTAATCCTTAAAGAAGGATAATACTCCTCAAGCAATTCTTGATACATTCACAATATTCTTCATTATGCTTCATTACATTGCTTACACTTCTTTATATAGCTCTTTATATCTCCTAGGAACCTTCTAGAGAGCCTTCTCACATTTATTACATCCAACTACCATAGTGGACCTCTATTACTATAGTGGACCTGGTCCACCTTACATTGAATGACCGCATTCTCATATATTAAATGATTTTAACTAATAACACATATTAGTGGAAGTCATTTCATTTAATCCTTACGTGTTACCATTTCTTCAACCATTCCTCCAACTGCATTTGTATTTCTTTTAACTCTAGTGTGCTCATTCTGTAAGGAGTTTTTTACACCGAGGCATCTCCTGGCACCAAATCAATTGATAAATCTGCTTCCCTTCTTGGTGGAAACCCTAGTATTTCTTGGAATACATCTTCAAATTCCTGTAGTACCGAGAAATCTCCAAGGCTTGGCCCCTTTGTATTTTTTGTCTCTTCCACATGAGTTGCATACAATTGACATCCTTTTCTAAAACATCTCTTCAGTTGTAAGGCTGAAATATCCCTTATAGAAATGGATCTTGGAACCCCTTTCACAGTGTTTTGTTTTCCATCTCCATCAAGGTAGGTAAATGTCTTACTATGACAATCTAGGACAACATGATCCTTGTCCGACCAATCCATTCCAATTAGAATATCATAAGACCCCAAGGGTATGATATTCATATCAACACTAGTATTCACACCATTAAGACTTATGGAACAACTTTTGACCATATCATGGACTCTCCTTTTGGTTCCATTGGCTAACTGAACCAAAATTGATTTTCCAAGATTACTTTTCTCCAAATGTAATCTATCCACTATTTTAGGATCAATGTAACAATGACTTGCTCCTGAATCAATTAAAATAGAAACAGGATTATTTTTTATCTTACCTTCCACCTCGATCATATTGGATTGGTACTATGCTTGTCGATCATCTAAATCTGCATAAATTCTTCCCATATCTTCGACTGTTGTAGTCTCTTGGACGTTGTGCATAGTCTTCACTATGTCCTTTCTGTGTGGGAAATCCTTGTACAGGTGATCTTATTTGCATCCCCGGCATTGGATTGGTTGTCTTCCCCTTTTTCCCAAGGAGTATTCTTTCTTGGATTCACCCTTATCATAGTGATATTGATGATTTCTATTGGGCTCATTCCTATTGAAGGGAGGTTTAAATCCTTTCCTCCTTTGATCGGACTTCCCCTCCTTCTTACCCTTCCAATATTTCTGCAGGGATTCTCTTCCCTGGCCTTGCTCATGCAGGTATTTAGCCTTCCTGATGGCCTCATTCAAGGTCTTGGGCTCATCATACCTAATATTTTCTTTATAAAAGGTTGGAAGTCCACTTAGAAACCTCTTTATTTCACCTTCTCATCATTAATGAACGTGACATACTTTAACAACCCCAAGAACTTCTTCTCATATTCTGACATAATCATGCTTCCTAGCCTGAGTTCAAAGAACTCTTGCATTTTCTTGTCATAGAAATTATTTGAGATGTACTCCTTCTAGAAGTACTTCTTGAACTGCTTCCAAGTGATCCTACTCTCATTAATATGTTCAACTTGCTTCATTTGATCCCACCACATTGCAGCTTTCCCATGTAAATGGTAGGTGGAAATATTCGCTTCTAGGTTTGATGAATAGTTATGCAATTGAAAATATATCCTTAGTCCAAGAAACCATGCCTCGGCATCATCTTCCCTTTCTCTTTCACCATCAAAGGATGGTGGATTGAGCTTCCTCAACTCTCCTTGCAAATTGTCCAATTCATGACTTCTTCTTTGGTGCCTAAAGGGAGACACCTCTGGACTACTTATGGAATCTTCAGATGCATAAAACTTCCTTGTTGAGTATGGAGGTGAGTGATGTCTATGATTTCTGCTAGCACTTCTTGAATAACCATCTCTTCCACGATCATCTCTCCTTTCACGGAACTTTCCTTCTTCCCCTTACTTGAATTCATTCCTTCTTTTCCTCTGCAAATGATTTAAGCTCTGCATCACTTGAGCATTTATCCAAATTTTCTCTCTCATTAGTCTCTCATTGTCTGCTTTGTAGCTCTACACTTCTATTTTTAGGCTTCTTACAGTTTCTATTAATGTTTCTTGCTCTCCTCTACCCTTGCGTCCATTGGAATCTGTCTTTGCATTACCAACTCTGGTATTCTGGCCTTCAGCCTCTCTATCATGGTTGGAGGCTCCCTCACCTTCTGCCATCTCTCAAATATTCATTTTGAGATGATTTGTTTAAACCCCTTAATTCTGCAAAATGTACAAGTGACCATTTTGTTAGAGTTAAGCATATGATAAAAAAAAAATCCAAACAATGCTATAGGTCCTTTTCTTCTTATTTCAAGAAGAATATATCCCCATTCTCCACAAAATAGTAGTGACTTGTTATCCTTGGATAACACATAATTCCATCCTACACAGGCGCTTCCCTCAAACTAGGTTTCAAGTGACCATGGTTCGAACCCACGACATAGTCCCTTCCTTAGCACCTCGCTCCATGTTCTTTCACACAAGGCTTGTGCGATTCATAAACCAGCAACTAAGTTACCTCCCAAGACCTTTTTTTTTTACCTATGCATGGGACTGGTGTCGAGACCAAGTCCTCCAAACTTCGGCCTTCGTCTATTGTCAACTCTTGTTTCCTCCCATAGTTACTCTTCACTGAAAAATTCATTAGCTCCACCACAAGGATCGGATGATCGAGATTTAATATTCTGTCAAATGGACGACCCAGCCCCCATATGGAGGCTTCACGATATCAACGATCTGTGACTTAATAAAGTGTTAGGATGGATGGTCCTATATTAATTCAGTGCTCCGGAGGTCTGAGACATTCAGTTCTCGCGCTTCTCAACTCCACCTCAGTGAAAATTCACCGAAGTGCTTACCTTGTCCTTCCACTGCTTGATCCAACAGTTGACAAAGGTCCTGAAGGGATCCTAAATCGATGGTCTACGTGCCTTCGCGACTTCGGCTTTGACACTTTTCACTTGTAGAGACTTGAAAATCCCCGTAGTACCAAGTCTTTGAACTACAAGATCTATTGTCGTGTGTATTCTGGAATCAATGGTCGATATGTACTCCGGCCTTCTGGCCTTCAGGAGTTCCTGACCCAATGTAAACTGTCACATATTTTTCCTCTGGAATGCCCTGTCTTTGAACTGCACGATCTTTCGCCATGTGGTGAAATACTAGAAGAAAAAACATGGCCCAATCAGGCGGGTGGCACGTGTCATGCTCTAAATGACATTTCAATATTCCATAGGTTCAAACTTCGTAGGGCATGTGGCACACATCCCATGTGTCCACATCATCCCAGGTGACATCAGCAAGCCACATCACTTCAGAATTTTAGGCTTCAAAAGATTTCTCCTTAGCAAACTTTGTTCCTCTCGAACACCTAAATCTTAAACCGTTGTGAGATATACAACTCACAATAACCCATGAATATATCTGACAGTCCTCAACACTCTTGAAACACACCTCTCTATCCAACAGTCGATGGACTTCGGGACTTCGAGAGATTTCATATCAGCACATTTCATTTCTCTCGAATGTTGAACTTCTGAACTAGTTTATCTTATGACACATGTCCCTTTTGATGAACGGTCTAGATGAACTCTGGACTTCAAGACTTTGGGATTTTTCACATCATCACACTCCATTTCTATCGAACGCCAAACTTCTGAACTAGTCGATCTACTGACACATGTCCCTTACTTGGATCAACGGATAGGAATTACACAAAGTTTGCTTTGTCTTCTCTACATATGACTAAGATTTGTGAACTCAGCTTAACCTTCGGGTGCTTACCTCACTTTGAAAGATCAAAATTCATGCTTTAATGGACCGTGAAGATCGACGGCGAGCAGTGATTACGGAAGCTCAACTTTCTCATGCTTTAATTTCTTTCCCGATCTCCGCAATGTGAAGATGCTCGTCGGTAGTGGGATTGATATCCACCGTTGATATGTTGATCGCAAGATCAACGATCTTAAGGGATTGTGGGATCACAACTTGCAGAAACTTTAATTTTCTTCCCGATCCCTGTAATGTCTCCCCACTGTTGATTTCTCTCCAATGAGATATGACGGTTGTGACTTAACCTTTTCTTCTCCTTCATCAAACGACCCTTTTTCACCTACCCTCCGATCCAACAATCATGGATCTCGTTTGATCCCATAGTGGTGATCGCTCCCAAATTCGAAAGGGATAGTCATGATCCTTCGATCCCTTACAAAGGATCTCTAACAATATAGCTTGTGCGTAAATTCTGCAATGCCATTCCTCTTGATCTTTTCAACTTCAAGGTCAGAATTCGATCTCTACCACAAGACTCTGACTAATAGACCCAGCCCATATTGTCCCGGTGTTTCAACCAGAAGCTATGATACCAATATGTAACATACCTAGCCACCCACATGTCGGAGTACGTTACCGTCAAGCCCACCCTTGGATTTCTTTCTCTTACCGATACCTTTTTAAATTAATAAGGATGCATAAAAGAAAATATCTAATGACATGCACAACAATAACCAGCAAGCATGCATATTCTAAAGATTCAATTAAACGATAAATAAATACACATCGGAATACATTCATATATAGGTAAATAATACCATAACAGAGAGAACTTATCTTTATAAAAAAAGACACCAACTGGCTACATACCAAGGACATTCCACCCAACCATAGACAATATTGTTCCAAATATCAACAGCAATGTCACCCCCGAGCCAGGGCTATGAATCCACAAGGACAGTTCCAAGGTGTTACTTGGATTCCCAAACTAGTCAGCACTCAAGTTCTCATAGGATTTCCAAGCACTCATAGTAATCCAAGTACCTGGCTCTCTTCTACCCAGCCTGCACCACCTAAGAGAATGGACTCCCACCCTTATTTTCCACGCAATCCCTCAGAAAGTCCTTCTCCTTTCAGGGCTCCAGTGAAACTAGTCCAGAATATCCATGCTATAACTCTCAGGACTCACATCTATGAACAAATATGGAAACATGCCAACGCATCTGAGACATGCAGGCCTCAAGTCATGGCTAGATTACACCAGCGACCTATACAACCAACAATACCATGTCTATTCTTCAACAGTTTGTTTCCCTTTCCCCAAGATAAGACACAAATGAGGAAGGATGAATGATTGATAGGTAAGAATGGAATGAATGAATGGGTGAGTAAGCAAGTGAACCAATGAGCAAGTGAACGAGTGAATAACGAACCCCCCAATAGACTAGGGGCGGTTTTAAGTAATTCATGGGGAATAAAGAACCTCCTGGCCTTCCCCCTAAAGAAGCTCCTGTAACTGATCCACTCCCTTAGAAAAAAGGGTAATCATAATAGGAAATAATCATTTAGCCCCTCAATCCCCCTATAACTCTATTCCTTGTCCGTCTAGCAGCCAACGATGTGTTTATTATTAATAATGATCAAAAAATTACATTTCTTAGGCACACTGGCCTCTTTTAATTGTTTGGTCCCTCTGTCCTCTTAACAATTAACAAAATACATTATTTAATATGGGGATCAAAACCTGGGGTGTTACATACAACGACAACTTCCTGTTGTTTTTCATCACCCAATGGTTCTTGTGTAATAGTGGGTGAAAGAGTACACAACACTAGAATCTCAATTTCTGCCATTTTCAGTTTAGTTGCTTCTATTCCGACAATAGCCCTGGTTCTTCTCCTTATACTTGGGAAAGTTGATGGAAATGTTGGCAATGGCCTCTTCCTCCTTAATAAATTTGGCACTGTTTGGGGAGGTTTCTTTGAGACAATTTCAACTTCATAATCAGGGGAAAGATGGGAGAATCATCATGAAAAGTAGATGATTCTTCATGCAAATCAATTACATTATTGCTTTGAATCACTTTTTCAACCTCCCAAATCTATTATGATGGAGTTTTTGCCCTTTTAAGTGATGATAACCTCTCCATAATTAATTCCTTCACTGTATCTCCAAAAGAAATCTTTGTATATGATCCTTCCCTCATTTCTGCCATGGGTTCTTCAACACTTGGTTATTTTTATGTACGTCTCCTTCGGGTTGTGTTGGTTGATTCTCATCTATCAACTATGCATTTTCCTCTGCTATAATGGTAGGTATTTTGGCGCAGGTATTCCTCTATCTGCAATCCAATATATTCCATATTTACATCTTCTGAAATCACAACTCAAGGTCTATCCCTCATTTCTACATCACCACTTCTTCGTCCTAGTTCTCCATCAACATTATATTGTCCCAACTCTTCATTAATTCCTTCTCTTTCCTCTCTTTTCTTGTCTGAAATACTCCTTTCACTACTTCCTACCTCCTCTTTTGATTCATTGCCATCATTTTCATCAACTTCTACTGCTACCCTGGCAATGATTTGAGCCTATGTTTGTTTTTGTAGTTCCAAGGCTCTCAACACTATTAATTTTATCAAAGAGTGGTGTGTGACAGAACCTTGGGGAAAATGGGATTCTCTTACATAATGTTCCATATTATGAAAAGATTCTAACATATAATAAGGTATATTTATCAATGAGCCATGATGAAAGTGTGACATCATAACAAAATCATATGTGTAAACAATCTTGTACCTACCTTCACATGTAATATATTTCTTCAAGAAAACAACAACCTGGTCCCAAGGTTGAGGTAAATACTATATTGTTGAGTGTAATATTCCAGATATAAAATAGTATGTAGAACAGAAATAATTAGCTAGAAATGGCAGATAAACAATGATATAACCAGAACAATACCACAATAATACTAGAATAACACCAGTAGACCACTTTGATTACTGAGAGAAATTTTCACTTGCCTCTTAGAGGGAGAAACCTCTAGCAGAGAAAATCTCTATTACAATAATATCCAAGACAAAACTTCTCATACCCTCTACTCCTATTTATACTAAATATGTCTATCCAAAAGAATAATCTAGAGGAAGATCCTTCTAGAAGAGGAACCTTCTATTAGATATTCTTACATTTGACTTATTATTCCTTATTTCTAGGCCTTATTAATATTGACCTTTATTACATGGAAATATATTATTCTACCTACGTGAGGAGTTAGGTCCCTAACATGTCCTCCCCATTAAAAATAGCCTTGTTCTCAAGGCTTGAGATGAGGAAATTGTTACAGAATGTTAGTTGGTTCCCAAGTGGCATCTAGTGGAGTTATATCTTTCCATTGGACTAACACTTCCTTGATGGTGCATTGACGTAGATGACACTCACACTTGTCCAAAATGGCTTGTGTTTGTAGCCAAATGGAGCCTTCTTTGTCCGACTAGGGAAGGTTGGTTTGATTTTGGAACTTAGTTCTAATCACCTTCTTTAAGAAGGAAACATGGAAAAAAGGATGGAGCTTAGAATGACTGGTAAAATCTAACTAATAGGCCACCTATCCCACACACTTGAGAACGGTATAAGGACCATAAAATTTGGGCGCCAGTTTCTGACAATGGTTAGCCTTGAGAGAATGTTGTTTATAAGGTTGTAGTCCAAGAAACACTTGATTTCCTTCTGTAAATTAATGTTCAGAGTGACATTGATCTTCCTATTGCTTCATGTGATTCTGGGCCATGACCAAATTCTCTTTGAGGGTATGGAGAATAGCCTCTCAAACTATAAGCATTTGGTCAATCACCTGGACCTTTGAGACACCTGGAAATTATGAGAGAACTAAAGGTGGAATTTTTCCATAAACCGCTTCAAAAGGAGTCATGCAGGTGGTTGTATGGTAAGAAGTGTTGTACCACCATTCATCTAGCAGTAACCATTGAGTCCATTGATTTTGTCATTCCGATGCAAAACACCTCAAATATGTTTCCAAACACTTGTTGAAAACTTCAGTTTGACCATCAATATGTGGATGATAAGATGTGTTGAGATGCAATTGGGTACCTTGTAGCTTGAACAGTTCTTGCCAAATATTATTTGTGAAAGTGGGGTCATGATCAGAAACAATAGAATGAGGCATTCCATGAAGCTTGAAGACCTGATCCATGAAAATTTGAGCCACAGTGGAGGCTATAAATGGGTTTTGAAGAGAAAATAAATTCGCATACTTGGAAAGACAATCAACTACCACCATGATGACTGATTTATTTCCCGATTTAGGTAAGGCTACAATAAACTCCATAGATATATCCCCCAAAATAGCAGGTGGAATCGGAAGCAGTTGTAGTGTGCTAGGATCTTTGACTGTTTCGCCCTTGTTGCATTAACAAACATCACATTCTGCCACAAAATTGTGAACTTCTTGTTTCATACCATCCCAGAAAAAAGAACGTTTGACCTGGTCATAGGTTTTGGTAAACCCTGAGTGTTTATCGGTGGGTGTAGCATGAAGCTCAGAAAGTACCGTGGATTTAAGTTTTGATAGTTTACTTAAATACAAATGGCCTTTGTATCAAAGATCATTATTGTTCCAATATTACCCTAGGGAAACTCAATAATTGGCCTACAATTGTTGTATCAAATGCGAAATTTTGGGATCGTGTAGCCATTCATGGCGAACAGCTTGGAACCAATCTAGTACAATGAAGGACAGGGAAAAAAGGGACCCTTCATCTTCATATTTTCTGGAAAGTGCATCAGTAACCACATTTTATTTTCCTTTCTTGTAAATGATCTCATAATCATATCCAAAGAGCTTAGTCACCCATTTTTGTTTCTCTGGGGAGGAAAGGAGTTGTTCCAAAAAATACTTGATGCTTTGATTATTTGTCTTAATTTGGAAGTGCTTCCCCAATAGATAAGGGCGCCAAATATCCATTGCATGTAGAATATCCAACATTTCCTTTTAATAGATTGATTTTCCCAAATTTCTCTCTCACGGTTGTTTGTTGGTAAAAGCCAAAGGTTGACCCTCTTGCATAAGGACTGCTCCAATTCCTTTCCTAGAAGCATCACATTCCAGGACAAAGGTATTTGTGAAATCAGGAAGGGCCAGAACTGGAGTGGTTCACATGGCCATCTTCAAGGTTTGAAAGGCCTGAGTAGCTGCAGGATTCAAAATGAAATAATTATTTTTAAGGAGAGCAGTGAGAGGTGCCGCAATCTTTCCATAATTCTTAAGAAACTTGCGATAATAACTGATTAAACCTAGAAATCCATGCAAGATTTTGAGAGTCTTTGGGTGAGGCCAATATTGGATAGCTTTAATCTTTTTAGGATCCACCCTAACATCGTCCTTGCCAAAAAGATGACCCAAGTACTTGACTTCTGAGGTGCCAAAATCACATTTAGATTGTTTGAGGAAATGTTGGTGCTGAGAGAGTAGATGGAGAACTCGATCGACATGAGCAATATGGGATGTTCATTTTTTACTATAGATGAGGATATCATCAAAGAAAGCAAATACAAAATGATGGAGAAAAGGATGGAAGACATGATTCATGAGGCTTTCGAAAGTGAAGGGAGCATTACACAATCCAAAGGGCATGACCAAAAACTCCTAGTGGCCCACATGAGTTCAAAATGTAGTCTTAGGAATGTCTACCTCATTCATACATATCTAGTGGTATTCGGAACGGAGATCAATTTTAGTAAAGAATTGGACACCACTCAATTCATCCAAGAGGTCATCAATGAAATGAATGGGAAATTTGTCTTTAATCGTGAGTTTTTTGAGGGCACGGAAGTCAAGACACATGTGCCAAGAACCTTATTTCTTAAGGAACATGTTCATAGGATAAGAGTAGGGAATCGTACTAGGAAGGATAACACCTGCGTTGAGCAATTCTTGAAAAATTTTCTCAATTTCCTTTTTTGGGGGAAAGGGATGATGATAGGGATGGATATTGGGAGGAAGGATGTTGGGGACAAGGGGAATGGAATGATCATGAACACCACGGGAAGAAGGGAGTCCTTGGGGAGTGGAAAATACCACTTAATGTTTAGAGAGGATGGATTGGAGGTCTTGCATCACAGAGGGTGTCTCAGTGGCTTGAATGGCATGGAGTTGTGAAATAATTCCAGAATGACCTTTTTGAGCAGATTTTCCATGCGATGGGAACTGATGATCTCCGGGGAACCAGCAGCGATGCCTTGGAACTTATATTGTTGGCCCTCCTGGTTGAATTGCATGGTTAATTCCTTAAAATCCATGAGAATGGGACCCAACGTCCTTAGCCATTATGCACCCAACACAATGTCACAATTTCCCATGTTGATAGAAAAAATATGAGATTTCATGTGGTACTGACCAATTTGGAGACGCATATTTTCACAACACCCTCCACATTTCATGGAACTGCCATTGGCAATCAAGATTTTAAAATTATTGATGGCACAGATATAGCAATTAGTTTCTTGTGCAATGCAGTGATGAATAAAATTAAGGGTGCTTCCACTATCAACAAGAATGATGACCTTCTAATGATTAATGTAACCAATTAGCTTGACGTTTTGTGGAGCAGAGAAGTCGGTGAGAGCATTCAAGGAAATGACCATCTTGACTTCAGGAGGGTTGGAGGGAGGGGACATGTCAGTGGGTTCAGGTGATGTGGCCACAAGGGGAGCCTCAACATAGTCTTTCGAAACATCCTCTGAGATGGCCATAAAAAGATTTTGTTCTTTACACTAGTTCCCAGGAAAATATTTGTCATCACAATTATAACAAAGGCCTTTGATTTGGCATTCAGCCATTTCTTCCCTGGTCAATTTCTGAATCTTTAGTGGATTAGAAGGAGGAGTGGGAGTGACTGGTTTAGTGCGAGGAATAAAGGAGGGTTTTTGTTTTTGAGAAGAGAAAATATGTTGTGCTTCCTTAGATCTTTTAGTAGTGTCCACCCAACTCTGAGGCCGAGCCATGAGGACATGGGCACGAATCTCATCCTTGAGGCCACTGATAAAAAATTCTCGAAAAAAAACATCAGACATGCCCTCTGTACGGAAAGACAATTGTTCAAAATAAGCTATAAAGTCTTCCAATGTACCAGATTGTTTCAACTTTGTCAAAAGGCCTAAATGGTTGGTGTCAATGTCAAAGCGCTCATAAAGCTCTGCCAAAAATTGTGTCCAAGCCACATACCCTTGGTGGGCATTTTTTATCCATTTCCACCATTTCCAACGTTCTTGATCTATATGGAGAACACCATACCGGAGTTTTTCCAACTCATCTGTAATTCCATACAAAGAGAAATAATGTTTCATTTGAGTTACCCAACCAGTGGGATCCGAACCATCAAATTTTGTCACATCCACACGCAGAAGGTGTAGGTCACGTTGAAAGTGATGGGGCTGATAATTCTGGGAATGAGAGGATGTTTCACCTTTGGGTTGCAAAGGTGGGTCAGATGAGAGAAGATCTGCAGGGATATGTAGCTTGGATCAGATCATTGTAGTGAAGGAGGCAAGTTGGGTATTGAAGAATTCGAGCTGGGTAGCAAGGTCCTATTTGATATCCTCCATTTTTGCATCGATGGAGGAATGCATGTTTTTGTTGATGGTGGCAAAATTTCCACTGATCTATCTCACTTCTTGTTGGGTTTCTGTGAAATTAGAGTGCAAGGAATTGAAGTGAGGTTCCAAGTCTTGGCTATGAGTGTGGGCCATGATGAAGAGGGAACACGACAAGGGGTGGGTGGGACCACACAGAAAATGGGTTATGGGTGAAGTGTATCACAATGATCAGGGAAATGAGGGGAATCCAATGGGGTAAATCTCAAATAAGGGTGTTGGAAAGGGGTCGAGTCCACGAGAAAACAAATTGCTGAAAAATGATAAGTATGACTTTGATAAGGGATAAGAGAGGAATCCAATGGGATAAGTCTCAAATAATGGTGCCAACTAGATCCATAATTTTATTTTTTTTACTCCTATGGAGTTATACTCTGATCTGAAGAATACTGCAGTGAAAAAATTCCCAAATGCTTAACAGGAAGAAATGTGTATTAATGTCGCAACCCAAATGCAGGAGACACAGTTGCACGACAATAGATCTTGCATGTTCTATTTTTGTTTCCATCCCTATGGTTAGGGTATTCAAGGGTTCTGCATACAAGGGTTTTCCATGTGCTATATCTCTATGATATATGTGTGGGGTCCAACAGTAGTACTCATACCAATATCTTAGGGAACCAACTACGGAGGATAGATCGTGCCCTTAATCATACTACCCGACTACCCAGGTACTAGAGAGTATCTTCTCAAGTGTTGTTCTTAGTGGCATGATAGTAGTCAGCTAGTCTATCGATTTATATATGGAGGGCTTCAGTAGATCTAATATGATTTGTATACAGGTGTTTTCTGATGCACTATCACTCGAAGGGGTACCAACAGGGGTTACAAGGGTGGCCAACATATGTGCGCTTAAGTTCCACTTGTATTTCCTGCGTGTATGAATCCTCGGTCGTGGGTTTATGCATCTAACAACAAATGTATGTATCTTTAAGATGAAAGAATACATATCTACCCTGAAAAAAAAATTAACCCACAATTTTATGCCTAGGAAGGTGCTTTGATACCACTTGTAATATTCTAGATATGAAATAGTATGCAGAACATAAATAATTAGCTAGAAATGGAAGATAAACAATGATATAACCAGAACAATACCACAATAATACTAGAATAACACCAAAAGAGCACTTTGATTACTGAGAGCAATGTTCACTTGCCTCTTCAAGGGGGCAACCTCCAGCAGAGAACAACTCTATAACAATAATATCCAAGACAAAACTTCTCATACCCTCTACTCCTATTTATTCTAAATATGTTTATCCAAAAGAACAATCTAGAGGAAGATCCTTCTAGAAGCGAAAGCTTCTATTAGGTCTTCTTACATTTGACTCTTCCTTATTCCTAGGCCTTATTAATATTGACCTTTATTACATGAAAATATATTATTATACCTATGTGAGGGGTTAGGTCCCTAACATTGTGGCACATCCTCTAGGTTGAACTTGCTCTCCTTCCTCCAAGAAATTGGTCTTTGCATTAAGAATGGTTGTCCTTCATCCAAACCATTTTCTACCAGTGCTGATAAGCCCCATAAAAGAGGCTATAACTTCCTCTGTTACACTAAAATCTAAAACTATTACATGTGAATGGGTTCTTGTTAAATTTCATGTGAATTCTAGGGAAATATCACTGTCAAGCCCATACAGCCGCTCGAAATATGTTACCCACCCTACATCTTCAAATATTTTGTAGAATCCTGGGCACTGACACAGGGCGTCGAGGGTTATTGGTTCATGACAGACTGCAAATCCTCCCATGTTGAACGTTCTTTTTTTAAATTAGTTGTTACAGTATTGAAAAGGAGTTTTAGGTGCATGAGTGCATAGGAATAATGCAAGGATATTTGTTGGTATTTTTAGGAAGGTGGTGGTGATTTGAATTTTGTGGTAAAAATCAACCTAAGAACCATGTTGATTGAATGTTTATGGTGGTGGTTGGTTAATTTATTCAAGGATGATGGGATACCCCCCAACTTGAACTTACAGTATTGGTTGGTTGTTGGTGATGTGGAAGGGCATGGAACAATCATTATTTCATAGTATCATGTGATGTCAAGCACATGTCACAGTGACCCATTGACCAGTCATACATGTAGGTTGTAAACCACGGACACATACATGTGGGCACTGACTGGTGGTCGTCGGAAATTAAAATATGAAGTGGTGATTACGTTCAATTTATAGTTATCAGTACCTTCCATTAATAGATAGTTATTACTGACGACCACAGATGAAAATGGTGGAGTAACTCTGCCAGTTGGATATGATGGAATTGGTGGGGCCATGGACCATACTACATAGTCTTCTTTGTGTGTGTTTTATCACGATGTTTCATCATGGTGTTTCAGGATTCAACATGGTGTTTCAGCACCAGCATATCTCCATTCATTCTTATTAATTCTTCATAGTCTTCTTCATGCATGCAACGTGTTTTAGCTAGATGTTTCAGCATGATTTTTCAGCACTGTCATATCTTCATATATGTACATCTTTGTGGTTTACAGGTATGACTGTGTAATTACCAAAATTAGGAATAAGGAAACATCATCCTAGTTTACAAGTTAACTATGAATTAAGTTCTAACATAACAATGTTGAATGAATAATGAATTGTACCTTCTCTAGAATTGATGTTCTCATAGGAAATGTAAATAATAGGGATGAATTAATACAAGATAACGAGATGAAAATGGCATGGAAATGATAAGGAAAAAGGGGCAATTTTAGCACCCAACAATGTCTCACTGAGTCACTTGAGTATATTAACGTAGTCTTATTCATGCATGTTTCAAAACGGTGTTTCAACATAGTGTTTCAACATCAGCATATTTGCATTCATTGAACATTCTTATTAATTCTACATAGTGTTCTTCATGCGTGTAGTGTGTTTCAGCCAGGTGTTTCAGCATGGTGTTTCAATACCATAATTACTTGGAATACTCCCAAGATCAAACATTGATTTGAATTTATTTAAATTAATAGACTTTTTAAAAAATCGCCAAGACTTTTAAAATGTTTTATAATTATGTGAAAAATTCCCACAATTTCATAAGATTTTATAATTTCGTGAAAGATTCGCCCAAATTTTACAAGATTATATAATTTGGTGAAAGATTCACCAAAACATTATAGATGCATATCATGTTATTGATAAAATAGCCTTCAGACTCTCCCATGTGTCATGGGGATTCACCCATTTATTATACATATAAATTTAGGGGGGGTTCTTAAAATTTTCCCTGGAAGAAATATCATTTTCCAATGATAGATGACCTCTTTGATCAACTAAATGATGCAAAGGTATTTTCCAAGATTTATCTCAGATCTGGATATCATCATGATCCGGATTAATTTCAGAACAAAATGAAAGAAGAGATATTACAATGAAATACTCATGAAAATTGCCAGAAACTGAGAAATACAACAATACTCTATTTCTATTAATAAAAGAATTGTAAAGAGACTGTAAAAATGTAGAGTGAAAGACTCGCTAGAATGGTGGTAGCTTTATCTCTGAGAAGAGATGTGATGGCTATGCTCATTCGCAATATGATTATTACAATGAGGATCTAAAGGCGTTTTTATGATAAACATGAATTCCAAAACCCTATACATCCAAAAACCTAACCCTAGGAGATGAAACGCCAAAAGTCATGTGGACCCCGTTTGGGTAAGTTAGTACATTAACTTCTCGAGGCTGTAACTTTTGTAGACGAACTCTGTTTTAGGTGCATTATAGCATGTTGGAAAGGTCTTTTCGAGAACTACCCATTATGTCATCAAAATCTAACTCCATCTACAGTTTGACTGTGGCATGCAAAAAAAACATTGTTTAGGGCTCAAAATGGCCCTAGGAGTACAGAAAGATGTGCTGACATGAAAACTTCAAAAATAATCTAGTTGGATTAGGTGGGACGCCACTAGTCTCCACCTGGAAGATGTGTAGGGATTCATACATCCCCATAAGTGCAGAATCCACAATTACAAAGAAGTACATAAGAACATGTTGAAATAAAACCTGACAGGAGGAGCTAGATGGAATTGGTGGGTGGCCACCAATATCCACCTGGATCAGACCTCCCCCCTTAGGAAGAAGTGGTATCCATTGTGTTGAGTGCCCAGAGAAGAGGGGAAAGAATTTTCTAAATCTGAATCTTGGTGAGTTGTGTGCCTTGCTGTAGAAGTTGTGTTGCTTGGTTTGTGGAAGGATGTCAAGAACTTGTTGCTGGCGAGGTTGAATATTTTCCACCAAGTTGTTGTCTCTGGGTTTGATGAGGCATTGTGTAGGCACCATTATAGGTGAAGAAAAAATATCTTATTTCTCTTTGGAAATATGTTTTTGCTAGATAGAAGGTGTTGAGGTTGCAGTGGTTGTAGTGGTATTTTGTGCATCCTTTGAAAAAATTGTGAAGAAGATGAATTTTGCAGTATGAGAGATTACCCTGTGGCATTGTTTTTGTGGACCAGTAGTCAGAAATACTTCTGGTATCCTATAGAGTTGACCTCCCTAAGTAATAATGAAACTATGGGGTCTAGACTAATAGATAGCATGATGTTTCCACATATATGGTTGGCCCAAAACAACATCACAGACATCAATATGGGAAACATCACACACTACCTCATCCATGAAGGGTTGGATGCCATAGGACAAGTGGCACTGTTGGTTGACACAGAGATCTTGTCCCTGGTGAAGCCACCTGATGTTATATGGTTGTGGGTGTGGTGTTGTTGATAACCCCAACTATTTGACAACCTTATATGAGATGAGGTTTTTCTAGCTATCGTTATAAACAATGAAATGCAACGGGGTCCCCTTCACCCACATCTGTGAATGAAAGAGGTGTTCCCCTTCTTCAGGATCTACTAGTTCTTCTGGTTGAATTGTTGTAGTCATGATAGTAGCAGTGGGGTATGTGTCAATGATCTGTCTGTTTTCAATATTTTTTGGATCAGATTCTGAATCAAGGTTCGGCTCTGTGTCTTTGACCTCAACCACCAATGATTGTTTCGAGCAACATTCATTGGTGTTGTGCCAAGGGATTTTGTGGAAGTCACACCACTTCCCAGTGTCATTCTTCATCTTTCCTTTACACTTGTTTTCTTATGTCTTGGAGTGGTTAACTAGAGGCTTTTGGTTGGGGCCATCTTTACCATGCTTTGGTTGTTGCAAATTTGCAGACCCAAATTCCCATTTGTTCTAGTGCCTAAAATTTTTCTTGATTTTGACAACATATCGATAGGAAGATCCCAATGATGAGATGTTTAGGAAGTACATTTTGGTTTGGATGTACCTATGCAGAGTCTTTGATACCCATCTTGGTGCACAAAGTATGGAAAGTATTTGTGAACTCCGACATTGTTTGGCTCTTCTCTTGTCATAGTGTGGTCCATCTCATGTATTGGTCTTCATACTTATCAATGGGGTAGTATTATTCCTTGACTGCATACACAAAAACATATCAAGTGGTCTCAACCCATATATTCCAGATTACTCTATGGAACTTTTATCCTAGTAAGTTTTCCACCAATGTTTGACATGGGGGAGAGCCTTGAGGAGTGCGAAGGTGATATTTTCCCTATCAGAAAAATTTTGAACAGAGTAACATTCTTACATATTTAACCATTTTTCTAGGGCATCTGCATCTATCTGACCTTCAGATATGGGAATATCAAAATTAAATTGTACCTCGAAGGGAGAGGTTCCTCCAAAATGGTCACTTGATGAAGATGCACTTGTTTCTATCAGTAGGCGTTGAAGGATGTGTGCGAAATTCTCCATCATTTCATCCCTTTGTCGCCCGAGAGATTTCTCAAGCAACAGGTTAATAGAATCTTTTGCTCCATCATTTTCTTTTTTGTTGCTATCAAGGGTTTCTTGAGCATGTGAGAGTGATTTTCCTCAAGAGAGACAAGCTCGAGACCCAATTGGATATACTCGGACCTCATCGGGGACATGTGCTAAAAAATGGTTAAGAGAAGCATGCTCTGATACCACTAATCCAGATTATTTTTGGAATGAAATGAAAACAAAGATATTACAATGAAATACTCATGAAAATTTTCATAAACAGACAAATACAACAATACTTGATTTCTATTAATGAAATAATTGTAAAGAGACTGTAAAAATACAGAGTGCAAGACTCGCTAGAATGGTGGCAGATTTATCTCTGAGAAGAGATGTGACATCTACGCTCATTCGCAAGATGATGATTACAATGAGGCTCTGAAGGCATTTTTATGATAAACATGAATGCCAAAACCCTAGATATCCAAAAACCTAACCCTAGGAGATGATGCACCAAAAGTCATGTGGGCCTCGTTTAGGTAAGTTAGTACATTAACTTCTTGGGGTTGTAAATTTTGCATACGATATTTTTTTTAGGAGCATGATAGCCTGTTGGAAAGGTATTTTTGAGAACTATGCATTATGTCATCAAACTCTAACTCCATCTACAATTTGACTATGGCATGCCAAAAAAAAAAATTAGGGCCCCAAAACGACCCTAGAAGTACATAAATATGGGTTGACATGAAAAATTCCAAAATAATCCAGTTGGATTAGGTGGACAACCACTAGTCTCCACCTGGAATATGTGTAGGGCTTCAGACAGCCCCAGAAGTGTAAAACCCACAATTACAAATAAGTACAAAAGAATGTGTTAAACTAAAAACTAACAAGAGGAGCCAATTGGAATAGGTGTGTGGCCACCAATATCCACCTGGATCACATCAGGTGAGAATTAAAGAAGAATACATTAGCAAGACTACTTTCAGAATGAGGTATGGCCACTATGAGTTCATAGTGGTTCCATTTGGATTGTCTAATGCACCATTTTTCTTCATGTGTTTAATGAATGGTATTTTCAGAGAGTATTTGGATAAATTTGTCATTGTGTTCTTGGATGAAATTCTTATATACTCCAAGTCTGAAGAAGAGCATGAGAAACACTTGAGGATGGTGCTACAAGTATTGACGGAGAATCAACTTTATTCCAAGTTGAGTAAATTCACATTATATCATAAGAAAATACATTACTTGGGACATATCATATCAGAAGAAGGGATAGTTGTTGATCTGAAGAAGATAAAATCCATTAAAGGATGGCCACCACAAAGAAATTTCTTTGAGGTGAGGTACTGCATGGGACTTGCAGGTTATTATAGAAGATTCATTGAGGGGTTCTCAAGAATTGCACACCCAATCACTTATTTTCAAAATAAGCATGTGAAGTTTGAGTGGACTTTTTATTGTGAAAGAAGTTTCCAACATTTGAAAAGCTTACTAACAAGTGAACCCATTTTGAAAATTGATGATCCTAATGAGGATTTTTTTGTGTGCACTAACACATGCAAAGAAGGAATTGGTGGAGTCCTTAATCATAATGGTCATGTGGTGTGTTATGAATCAAGCAAGTTGAAAGAGCATGATAGAATTTATGCCACATGTCATTTGGAATTGGAAGCTATAGTGCATGTCTTGAATATGTGGAGGCACTACCTCATGGGAAAGAGATTTGAGCTGAGAATAGATCATAGTGGTCTGAAATATATGAAATATCATCAGGTGATAATTAAAAAAAAATCATTAGCAAGACTACTTTCAGAACAAGGTATGGCCACTGTGAGTTCACAGTGGTGCCATTTGGATTGTCCAATGCACCATTTCTCTTCATTTGTTTAATGAATGGTATTTTCAGAGAGTATTTGGATAAATTTGTCATTGTGTTCTTGGATGACATTCTTATCTACTCCAAGTCTGAATAAGAGAATGAGAATCACTTGAGTATGGTGCTACAATTATTTAGGGACCATCAACTTTATGTCAAGTTGAGTAAATTCTCATTATGTCATAAGAAAATACATTACTTGGGCCATATCATATCAGAAGAAGAGATAGTTGTGGATCTGAAGAAGAAAAAATCCATTGAAGGATGGCCAACACCAAGAAATGTCTCTGAGGTGAGTTCCTCCATGGGACTTGCAGGTTATTATAGAAGATTCATTGAGGGGTTCTCAAGAATTGCACACCCAATCACTTCTTTGCAAAAGAAGCATGTGAAGTTTGAGTGGACTTTTGATTGCAAGAGAATTTTCCAACATTTGAAAAGCTTACTAACAAGTGAACCCATTTTGAAAATTGATGATCCTAATGAATATTTTGTTGTGTGCACTGACGCATGCAAAGAAGGGCTTGGTGGAGTCCTTATTCAAAATGGCCATGTGGTGTGTTATGAATCAAGGAAGTTGAAAGAGCATGAGAGACTTTATGTCACTCACTATTTGGAATTGGAAGCTATAGTGCATGCCTTGAATATGTGGATCCACTACCTCATGGGAAAAATATTTGAGCTGAGAACATATCATAGTGGTCTAAAATATCTGTTTGGACAACCAACTTTAAATTCCAGGAAAACTAGATGGTCAAAATTCCTCAGTGAATATGACTTTGATATTAAACATATCAAAGGTAAAGAGAACAAGTTGGTTGATGCACTCATTAGAAGTGCATACAAAACGCATGATATAAACATTATCATGTGCAAATCTGATTTTCAAAACAAAATTTTAGAGGCTACAAAATCATATCAAATTTATATGGAAATAAAAGGAAAATTATAGAAAGATAAAATGTAGAAAAAAATTTAGGAGTATGAGCTAAGTGACGATGAAATCCTCATGTATAGGGGAATATTTTATGTACCAAATGTTCAGGAGTTGAAAAATATAATATTAGCATAAATACATAAGTTCCTTATGTTGGACACCCAGGCTACCAAAATACAATTGTTGCTATCAAAAAGAAATATTATTGGCTAGGTATGAAGAAAGAGATAGTTGACTTTATTGACAGATGTTTGGAATGCCAAAAGGTCAAAGTTGAGGATAGACACGCATCTGGTTTGCTACATCCCTGTCCCATTCCTGAGTGGAAATGGGAATTTGTAACCATGGATTTCATCACTAATCTTCCCAAAACCACCAAACAACATGATTCAATCATGGTAGTTGTGGAAAATCTTACTAAAGATGCCCATTTTATCCTTGTGAAGTTAACTCACAAGGAAACCAACATTTTTGATATATATATGAAGGATGTAGCCAAATTTCACAGTGTACCTAAAATAATTTTTTCTAACAAAGATCCCAAGTTCAGATAATTTTTTTGGAAAGGGATATTCCAAAAGATTTGGGACAAATCTAAACTTTAGCATGACTTACCACCCTAAATCAGATGGGAAAATAGAGATAATCAACCAAGTGATCAAGAAAATGTTGAGAATGTATGTAATGGAAAAACCATAGAAATGGAAATATTATTTACATTTGGTTGAATTCACTTATAAAAATGGGTACCAAGCATCCTTAAAGATGATCCCATTTGAGGCACTTTACAGAAGAAAATGAAACACACCAATAAGTTGGGACAACCCAGTATACAAAGAAGTAGTTGGGTCAGACTTGTTCAGGGAAATGGAAGAACAGATAGTGAAAATAAAACAAAACTTAAAGGCTTCCCAAGACAGGTAGAAAATTTGTGCTAATAAAAATATAACTCATAGAGAATTTACTGTGGGTGACCATGTATTCTCAAAAGTGAAGGCAAGATGAAGTTCCCTAAAGTTGGGAAATTGCTCAAAACTTGTAGCAAGATTTTGTGGAACTTTTGAAGTCCCGGAAAGGATTAGTATTGTTGCATATATGCTTGCACTACCTGCATCCATGCGTATTCATAATGTATTCCATGTATCCTTGCTTAAAAAGTATGTACTTGATGCTAATCATGTCATTGATTGGAATGTGATTCAAGTGAAGCCATAAGGAAAATTTCAAGTGCATCCAGTTTTAATATTGGACTGAAAGATCAAGCATCTCTGAAATCGATCCATAGGTATATTAAATTTATAATGAACCTGTTACAGTCTTGAAGATGCAACTTGGGAACATGATGATGCTATATGGGAAGAGTACCCACACCTTTTTGGAAACTTGTGAAGTTTTTATTGTATATGTGTATATAATGCACTGAGGACAATGCATAAATAAGGGGCAGGGGAATGTAATACCCCTAGGATGAACCCCGATTGTAATGTAAATTTAATTGTGCACATAGGTTGGTGAGCCAAAAACGTTTTGGGGCCAGTGAGCCTATCTTGTATTATCTTTTCACATTCTGAATTTAATGAAAAACATCATTGTTGCAAACCATCTCGACAGAAAAAGTATGGGGGATAAAATCCAATAGAAGGGAAAGGGGACTAAGAGTCTAGGAAGAGGGATAAGCCATGCAGGCTTAAACCAAGGAAAATATTATTAAAAATATTCCTAGAGTTAAAAGGAAGGGATATGGTTTTATCCTAAGTCCTTGGAGGATGGAAATGAACCACCAATTGGGGTCAAAGGGATTTTATGAGATGACAAGTGTCATCTCATGAACATGCAAATAAAATGGGAAAACTTAGTGCATTTTCCCCATCATTCAATCATTCCATCATTTGCTCCATCATTTGTACCATCTTCGTGCTACTAATATTTGTGTTTGCTACCATATCCATACTTGGAGGGATCTTTGGGGTGTTTTTTTTCTGATAATTAAGCTAAAGAGATGGATTGTCAGGCCCGTGGGAATTCTCTCTAGGTGAGAGAACTGTTGGGAATTGGTTTCCTAAGGTGCCAGGTTTGGCTACAAGGCTCTAACTCTTATTTTCCATCCTGTAGTTGAAGCCTCGAAAGGGAAGTGAGGCAATCGAAGGAGTATTGAGTAGAGAAGGGGCACACTTCCTGGGGTGGGACAGGAATGTGGGGAAGAGGTTGTAGGTTGTCTGCTAAAATTGGGCACCTGATCTTGAGAATTTATGTTGTTTGACAGACTTAGCATGGGTTGGGATCATTTTCCCAAGTGAATTTTAAGCCCCAACTCAAGGGTGACATGTTGTTGAGTTATAATAAACATATTCTAAGGTTGGGAGGAAAGTCAAAGGTCTGCATGTAGTTGGTGGCTTATTTATACCAGATAAGTTTCCATTATGTGCTTTCTAAAATTACTATGCAAATGTTTATGTATTCTTGTTAATTATATTTGTTGTTCTTAATATACTTCAGTATATCTATTGTTAGAATTGCATAGGAACTGTAATTCTTGTTGGAATTATAATTATGTATAATTGTTGTTGGAGTTTCCTATAACTATATATTTTTATGCATATACAGGGTCTATGTATTTACTTATGTGTGACTTTTCCTAGCTCAGGTTAGAAATGCCTTGTCTTTGTATGAAGAATTTGCAGGAGGAAATTATCCATGTAAATGGTGAAGAACGAGAGCCTTAGTTGGCTTAGGTAGGTTTTTGCATCTGGAAGGCTTGGCTATCTTTATAATTTACTTAATTGAATCCCCAAAATTCTAAGTCCTGTGGTGGACTATTAAACCTAAGAAAACATCATGTTTTTCTTCAGGAAGACCGTAATCATTGATCCAGCATAACATCTCGAACCTAGTTGTTGATCGGGGTTCCTCATGTACAAGGACTTGTCGAGGATCTAGGTCGTTGTCAACTGTTGGATCCATCATAGGGTGGATCCGGGAGATCGTGACCATTTATCGAAGAGGAACCGTCAAATTCATTTGGTTGGAGTAGCCCCAGAATCTTGGAGTAGAGCAACTCTGATGGAAAGTCACTGAGGACTAATCGAGACTATTGGATCCATTGGGATAGGCGTCGAAGAATATCAATCATTGATCATGGTGTGGTCGTCGGAGAATGTGGTCAGAGTAGCTTTGGTTAATGTAATCTAATGGGAATACTTGTAGAAGCGATCGTGACTGTAGATCGATGAGTTGGGAGAGAAATATTAGTCATATATCATGGTGGGTCTCGCCTAGGCGAGGCTAAGAAGGGATTGATGTCATGATGATGATGGGTTCTAGAGTGTCCTGAGAAGGACATGTGGCATACCATAATTCATATAAAATTCCAAGTGTGGACCCTGTCGGTGTTAACCCTTAGGACAGGTGGCTAAATCCTAGCCCTCGAATCTATCGATCGGTAGATCTCAACCGTTCATCGGAGGGAATTGTCAAATTGAGTTGTGATTCCAGAGAGGGGTGAAATCTGATGGGAGTACTTTGAGGTTTTCTCTAGACCATTGAGTAGAGGGTAGCCACGGTGAATAACAATCATTGATTTGTCATGGGCTCTGCATGGTCGAGTACGAGGTTAGAGGGAAAGGACATTAATTGTCATGCATGTTGAGGCACCAATGCAATCATATTTTTTGACTGACGATTCCCTAGGACCACCCAATTCATTGGTGGGGGATGTCGTTAGACTGAGCCTATTGGAGTGGTCTAGGGATACAGAAGTGGAAACACTCTGGTGGGAGACTCTGATAGGTGAGGAAGGACTCTGAATAGATCAAATCCATTGATGTGGAAGGTCAATAGGACAAGGACGGTTGAGATGGGTGGAAAGTGCCACATCATCTTCCAAATTAGCACTACATCAGTGCCATGGCATGAGTGAGAGGAAGCCACATGGATTCCATGTGGTGTTGAGGTGAAATTGTTGGAAGAAAGCCCTAAAACTTTGGGAGGTCATATATTTTGATCTAGAGCTCAAAATTAAGCATGGTGACATTCATTGGAAAGCTCTCGATGAGCATAATTAAGCTACAAGGTTTATTCATAGATATGAATTAGTTGGAGAAAAATAAATTTTGACACCACTTCATCCTAAGAAATAACTAGGGGGTCAAGTGTGTTATAGGTAGTAATTTCCTCTCAAGACATTTAAGAATTAGATTAATATAAAAAGCACAGTTCGAGTAGTTTAGATTTAATTATTTTAGAGACTCTTTTCTTCATTATGCATACTTTGAGTGCATACATGCAGTCCTACAAAACTCATTGCATGGCCTACTAGATGAACATTTCTATGAGAATTGGTTGAAGGATACAATTTTATACATGTTGAATGAGGGTGGAGGTGGGGGGAATATAATATATATTACATAAAATATATTATATTCCCCCCACCCCCACCCTCATGAGCCTTTTGTGTTCCTTAGGGAGATCACATAATACAACTATTGCATGAAGTAGACCATTCTAAAATATCAAGAGACTTTTAATTAGAGAATAGGATCGCCAATTTTTAGAGGTATTTATATTGTTGAAGATGGCATAAATTTTAGAAAATTTTGTTACAAGTTTATCTCTTTGTAGCGTATACAAGTTGACAAAGTATAATACATTCAATTAAATTCCACTTTTAGTCCCCAGGCAAACATGGGATTAGATTTCGATAGACTTCATGAAGTTATATTGATAGTCAGAAGGGGATAAAACTATCTTCTGTTAGTTTTTTGTGTATTTAGTAATATCTATGTGATTATACTATACAAGAAAATGGTTTCAACACAATTTCACTAGAAAAAATATTCTTTGGGAAGGTATGAGTGATTTTTAGTTGATTATCATCAATCATCTCTACCTTTGACAAAAAAATGTGGGGGTTGATAAACATATAGATAATGGGGACTACTAACTTCCATCCATGGATAAATGGCCAAGCAGAGATAAATAATCGTGCCATGGTTAAATTATTGAGAATATTTAATTAAATCAAAGAGATAGGATTCTAGTATCCCATATGTGAAACACAATTATAATCATGCACTTAATAATGAGGAAAGAACTTAACCTTTGAATCATGTCTTTGAAATTTTATAAGAGATCCATTAACCATTTTGGGTCCTTCTCTTATATAATGACAAAGAACAAGGAAAAAAGTTGTTGCACAATGTGCAATAGAAACAAGTGGAGTTGTGGAGCAACAAGTCCCTGCCAAGAAGGAAGAAAGCATGTTTTTCGATGTTCATGAGAACCGTTTTCTATGTTGCAAGTTATTGTCCATGTCATACGAAATAAAAATCTGAAATTTGATTCTCCATGTCATGCGAAATCAAAATCAAAATATAAAATCATATGAAATTTAAAGTAGTTGATTGAGTGTTGAGTAAATTTAGATGTTTCCAAATGTGCAGAGAAAAGAAGGGATCTTTAGGCTCTCACAGAAGGAACACAATCGCATATCTTTGGGCATAATGCATGTCTTCTTTCTTGGCTTTCTTGAGAAGGAATAAATAGAATACATTGTAGGAAAAAAATTAATGTGCTAGCCTCATGTTGCAGTGTTTCGGATCCAATCCTTTGTACTTCAGCGCTTCAATCCTACACATAGCAGTTACTAGCATATTGGTTGCATTGAGCAGCAATGGCTTATTGCTATCATTGGTCGTTAAGGAGAATAAAACTTCAAACTAAGGTTGTTCCCGGTGGATCGAGCTACTTGTTCTAGGAGCACAGGGAAAGGAATAATGACAAGTACTTTCTTGACTTATGAGGCGTGAGTAATCAGGGCTTCTCGGGAAGGCACATTTTGTGTCTTCCAATAAGTACCAAATTTCTCACATTTTTTAAAACATTCAAACACTTTAATACAACACTAGGAATCCATATATTATACAATTGGCTTGCTATTTAAATTTTTCTTCCAGATGTTCAATGAGTATCCTACTCCTTTGCAAGAAAGATTTATCAAATGGTTAATGAAACTTATCAATATGAGCAGGAGAACGTGTTTTTGTGATGGATCCCAAAAAACCAACAAGTGGCCATGTAAATTAAAAAGAACTAGTAAACTAAATAATTAATGGAAACTTCCTAGTTATTAGCTTCAATGTAGCATGGAGTCTTCAAAGTTATTATAATGCTTAGATGCTCTAGGACAGAATTCTTAAGGAGGCGTACCAACACGGATGACAATCCAAATGAGAAAAATCACAAATAATAAAAGGATTATGTGTGTTTCATCCGTAGCTATCCAAATTAGCAAATCACAAGTAATTAAAGGATTATGTGTGTTTCATATGTATTGAAAAGTCAATAAATTTAATCAATTATTATGATTATATGAAATATTTTTTTTAATGAAAACATAAAAGTGTTTCTCAAGACATCATTTTGTGTCAAAGAATATAAAATGCAGAACAAAATATTAAAAGGAGTCGATTGAATAATACCTATCCCAATATATAAGCTTGAATTTATCCCTGAATACATATTAATTATTAATAAATATTATATACATAACAACAAAATTTTATACATGAAACAATAAAATAAATATTATATACGTAACAATAAAATAAATATTATATACGTGAAACGATAAAATATTTAATATTTAATATTTTAAAATTAATATTTAATTTTTTCTACTTATCTCTTATTCAACACATAAAGAGATCTTTAGTCTATATGACAGGAACACAGTATGTGCGCGGCAGATTATTATACGTTATGTGATAATGATAATGCCAGTGATCCCTGTGTCAACTATATTCATGGAACTCGTACACCGATCAAGATGTCGGTTAAAAACACATATATAGAAGTACTCAGCTAGAAGGTAGCTTGAAGCTTATTCATTAGAATCATTATCTAGAAAACCAAGATATCTATCATGATCATAAGGAACTGTATTACGAGCACGAAGGTCCCAGTCTCAATCTAGAAATGGAAGGTAAGCTAGACAAGATGTTATCTTTCTTGCAAAAGGTCATAGATATGTTGTTTCTCCTAATGGAACTGGGTAACCTATGCCTGCCTCTCTAGTCTTTCTCTAGGTTCTCTAGCTACTAATTCAAAGGGTTCTTAAACAACTAACGATGATGTTATCGATGATGTAGTGTTGGATCTATGAAACTAACGATGATGTTATTGGTGATGTTGTGTTGGATCTCTGGTTCTGCCATGTCCGGATTGGATGGATCTAAGGTCTAGATAGAATGAAATAATAAGCATACCATTCTATTTGACAGGTCTGCCAAAGGAATTATTGATCAAATTACAGTGGGCATTGTGATATTTGAGATGAGAGGGACTATGCAACTTCAATTCACTTAGGGTATAGTTAAAATCCTCAAACAACTTTTATGAATCCTTTTTTTGTGAACAGACTGGTTATATCAATCCTGAGAGGAACCTTCCCTCAAATTGATCCCAGAATGAGCAGGATAATAGATAAATGTAAACATATGGTTATCATCTTTCAGATTTCATTCACATCAACAAGATTTGAAATAAAAATATAGTTTTAAAGGTCAACGAAGGAGTCCACTGATTAAGGTTAAAGGAAATGGTAGGTCCAACGACATGCAAGTAGAGTCTTATGGATTGTACAACCTCACCCGTTGTTACTTTGGGAAATGGAATAATGAAAATAAATATGATAGGAAACATGTTCCTCTCTGACCTGGCATTGGATCGAAGTTGGATTCATAGACAGAATAAGAAAAAGTAGAAGCAATAGCATAATGAAGGGCATAATCTACCACTTCATCGACAGGTTAGTTAAACCTTTTGGGTATGTGTTATATTCTTTTTGAGTAGAAGTCTCTACGTTGCGATGGGCACGCAGGGTTTCAGGGGCAGCACTCCTGAGAAAATTTCTTTTTCGTCGGGAAATGTGTCACATTTTTTCCTTGTTTTTTGTGTTGCCTCAATTTTTGTGTCCATTGTTGGGTGGTTTTTTGGCACATGGTTTTTTGTTGATGGTTTTCTATTTCCAGTTAAGGAATTAGGGTTGTTGACTAATCCAGGTCATTGGGTTAGGGTTTTGGATGTCGTCGAATCCTATATGTATATTGTATTGTAAACAATATATGATCCGGATTATTTTCGGTACGAAATGAGAGCGGAGATATAATAAAGAAATGCACAGAGATATTGCAGATATTCAATAATATAACAAAAATGTATCAGAGATGCAACCATAAACACAGATATATAGTAATACACGATTTCTATTAATCAAAGAAATGTACAG
>ML777022.1:4077279-4099869 GCA_009831015.1 Picea engelmannii
GGTTAATTCAAGGGGTCGTGATGAGTTGGGGAGGTCATGGGTTTCACTCTCTTGATCCCCTTGGGATCAAGCTCCATTGGAACAGTTTAACCCATACTCAGAAGATTTCCCACGATTTCTTCCATCCAAAATTTATTAAAAAAAACATAATTATAAGCCTCATATTCCAAAATTATACGTATTTTCAATACTCTTAATTTAATCTTAAATTATTATTATTATATATCCACTTCAATAATATTTATATTTTTTATAAATATTTTATTTAATAAAAATAAATAAACATATTAATCCACTTAAACATGAAAACTCAAATACTCCAATAACTTAATACTTAAATGACTTTGCCTAATCGATGGACCATCTCTTTATTTTACCGTTATTAATATTCATCAAATCTATTTCGGTCTCAATTCATTGAAAGCATTTGAATTTCATTTTCCTACACGTGGATTATCCAAACGTGTTTTTATGAAATTCAGAAATTCAAAAATGGAATTATTATGGCCTTCTACCTTTTACCAGTTCTCCAACAACTTGTCATTGTTTTGTCATTAACAACTCACAACTCAATGGTAGTTATAATGATGTTCCCGAACCAACTCCAACTTAAAACTCAATAATGTTCCCAAACCAACTCCACTTGTTATCTACATGGGTTCCCTTTTCTGAAAGGAACATTGGGAGTAGTTATAACATAATGCAAAGATATCAAAATACAAAATAATGAAAAATAATGACTATAAAAGTAGTTAGTATACAAAGTTTATTTTTAAAGGAACAACTATCAAAATACAAAATAATGAAAAATATTGACTATAAAAGTAGTTAGTATACAAAGTTTATTTTTAAAAGGAACAACTATCAAGTATAGTTTTGAAGCAAATTTTTTTTAAATGAATTATTATAGTCCCAGTTGGTCACCCTTGATCAATGATATTATATGGGCTATTTATCCGGTTAGTAAAGAAAGTTTGTTTTTTTTGAAAAGTAACACAAATGCATAATTATAAAAGTATACTTTTGGAGTATATGTTTTTTGAAAATGAATTATTATAGTCTTAGTTGGTCACCCTGATCATCAATGGGCTATTTATTCTTGACCATTCTCTCATTCTTACCTTACTTTTATATATTTTCAAGCCTTTAATTAGATGTATATGACAACAACTTGTTTGTTGCTTGCAATTTTTCTTCATATAACTTGCAAATAATTGCAAAGTGCCATATTTCCAAAAAAAAATTGAGCAAAATGCACACTCCTAAGCGGGGATCACGAAATTATTGGATTTTTATGTTGGAAGAAGGAGCACTACCAATTAGAGCGAGTATGTGTTAGGGGAAGTTTCAGAAGATCTACATTGGATTTTTATAGCTATCCTCTCATCATAGCTTTTTGGCTTTGATTGCATGTTCTAACTTTGAGTTGGGCTTAAACTCTCTCTAAGTTTTCCATCTAGAATAAAGTTAGAATTTGTAAGCAAAGTAGAAGTTGATAAGTGATCCAGACTCAAAAAACTCAAACTCAAATAACAAAGACATTAATCATGTAAATTATGTTATGATTGTTTACATTTGATTAATATATGAAAAAAAAATTACAACAATGCAACATAGATTTCCACTTTGTTTTTTATAACAAAAATGATTAATTTTGCATTAAAAAAGAGGTTGCAGCAGAGCTGGGAAACAAGAGAGTACATAAGTTCCAAGTAAGAGAGAAGACATCTTTCTATAAAAGAAGAGTTCCATCTCTTACCTATATGGGGGTACTTTACTTATTATGAAAAAACTATATTTCCTACATGTGTAATAGATAAACAATTATGCACAGCATGGAACCTGTCTTATTGAGCTTGAGAGTGGTATCCACTTCCATATGGTGATCTGTGTTAATTGTTTGTCCTTGCTTGGGATAGATGTATTGATCAACTTTTTGCATTGCAATGGAGCCTTTGGAGGATGCAACAATTTGTTGAATTGAGGGTTGAGAATGAGCTTCTGAATCAGAGCCTGTCTAAGTGCACTATTAGCATGCCAGAGAGAGCGTATTTTGTTGGAGATAATACACACTCACCTAGGAAATTATTTTCCTAAGTTTGATAGTCCAATGTTGAGGGTGTTTCCATATATGAGAATATCCTCTCTTAAGAATCTTCCCCTACAAATTAGGGTGCCTCCTACAAATTAGGGCACCTTCCCTCTTCAATTTAGAGTCAGTTACACATCGGTTAGACTAGTGAAGGCTACTCATGCATGGAAACCTCATTTCTATCACCAAAAGTTGCATGTTCACCTCGGTTTCCTCACCATAAGGGTACATATCTCATGCATGTGGCGAAGAGGGCACATATTTTGTGATTGCATGTGTTTTTCTCACTTCCACATGTATGACTCAGTTAATTGATGATTGCATGGACCAATTAACTAGGACTAGGTGGCATATTACTTCAGTTTTTATCAGTGAATTTCTAGACCTCTCGACATCACTACTATGGTGTATTCACATAGCCATGTAGAGTATATCATGTTTGTTTTACCATTTACTCATTTAGTTAATACAATTCATTCTTTCTCTCAAGCTTGTCTCTCTTCTCTTCTCTCTCTCGCAAGCTTTGTGTGATTTTTCTACTAGCTAGTTTCACAGTGAAAACTTCATGGATTTGACAACATTTTTTATCCATTGCTTTTAAAATCATTGTTGTCTTCTTGTCTCTCTTGTGGTATTGGTCCTGGAATTTTTCTTCAAGATAGGCGGTTTCAATCTTTTAGAGTTCCATCACATAACTAAGGTAAGTATTCATTTGAGAATACACCATTTTGCATGAATTTCCCTTGCCCTAGGTTTCTTGCTTCCTTGGCTAGGGAATCTACTCTGCTATTCTGATTTCGAAGGATGTGGAAATATTTAATTTTATGGAATTTTTCCCCTTCTTTAGCTATTCTTTGGAAGGTTCTTTGTAAACTAAGCTAATTATGGGAACTTGAATTCATATTCCTTTAATGACCATCTTGGAGTCTCCAATTACGATCATTTCCTTATACTTCTCTACACTGAGATGTTTCAGGCCCATGAAGATTGTCAATGCCTCAACCTGATTGTTGGTAGAGAGACCTAGGCCCCATGCAAAAGATAGCTTCTCTATTCCATCAAGGTCAAAGATAACCCCCCAGCAACTTCATTCCCTAGATTTCCACTTTGTTAATCATAGGTACTATAAATATGCTAATATGCTTATGATAATGAAAGATAAATTTCCACTTTCTTAGTCATGAGTACTAAAAATATGCTTACGATAATGCAACAATCCATGCCAAATATAGCCCTTGAAATAGACCTACAACAATCCATGTGAAATAGTCGCCTTTCACAACCTTGGCATTTCACTTTACAAATTTGAACGACGTTTGTTCAATTGTTAATATAAAGCATTCTACATTCTTGATTGTGTCTAGAGTAGTTAGGTTCTTTACAATTTTGTTCAGGATAGGGGAGTTAGCCTTATGTTATATAAGGCTACATTTAAAAAATAACAATAATAAACATAAAGTTCTCTCAATTAAAGAAAAAAATCACAAGCACTTTGTAAAACTTGACATGGAATGAAATAATAAAAAAATTACTCCTTAATAAATTGGATCCAGATGGTTGATAAATCCAAGTTTAAAATGAATCCACATTATTATGTGGAAAACTTATGTGCTCATCTCACAAATTACAGATTGGGACATGTTGTTTCATGATAGAATCTCAACACAGATCAAAATTTGCAACATGAACAACATGGAACATGGCCCAACATTTACAAGGTAGATAAAAAGCATTACCAATAGTTTGCAGAGATTATGCAATCGACTAGTCTTTGAATAAATGGTATTTTCAATGGATTTGCAGTTTAAACAATGTATCTTCGATATTCTAGAATTGCATCAATATTCTTTCAATATAGCACCATAGACAACATCAGAATTTCTAGCATGATCAATAACTTCAAATGTTTATGATTTTTGGAATCAAAACTACTATCACAACTGATTTATGGAACATTCTTCATATTGGTTTGAGATATAAGAGACAATAGGTTGTCATTGTAAAGGAATATCACACAACCATCTTCCAAAGCACACTTAAAATCATATCTATCATTTGACATATCATTTTGTTTGACCAAATAAATAACAACCGACCTATTCCAAAATATAATGACAACCAACATATTCCAAAATATGATGGAGTATATCAGTGCATATCTCCCAAAAATCAATGCATATGTTCCTTAAAAGATGGTAAGATAAGCTATAGTCATGACAATCATAGGATAGTTAAATCCAATACTTATATTGAATTTGCATTAACCTTTCATTGTGATCATTTGTTCTTAAACTTGCATTCTCCTCTTGAATCCCCAACTTTTCATATGCGAAGGAAAAAAATCATCACCATTGAAAGAAAATTTCTATTAGAGTCTTTACAATAGAAATTCCCTCCCCCGACTTTTCATATGCTCGGAAAAAAATCATCACCACTTAAGGGAAACTTCTATTAGAGTTCTCACAATGGAAATGGAAATTCCGTAGTCTTTGATATTTGAATATCAATTGATAAAGAAGAAGAAAATCAAGAAATAACATAAAAAGATCCAAAACCAAAATCAATTTCATATTCACAAATATAGTACATTCTTAGATAATCATTGTCAAAATCAATTTTATATTCACAAATATTATAATAATAATAATAATAATAATATATTTTTAAGGTCACGACCAATCCAAACACCAAATTGTTGTATGAGACTCCCTTCACCCAGTGATTTGACTAGTAAAGTCTACGGAGGTATACATACCCTACCCCCCTCTGGATTTGAACTTGTGACCTCTTAGGAGGAAACACATGTTCTTAACCATTACGCCCACTCAGGCTGTATAATAATAACAATAATCTATTTTTAAGGTCACGGCCAAGCCAAACACCAAATTGGTGTATGAGACCCCCTTGTTTGTGGGACAAGGGACCCCCTTCGCCTAGTGATTTGAATGGTAAATTCTATGAAGGTATACATACCCTACCCCCCTCTGGATTTGAACTTGTGACCTATTAGGAGGAAACCCATGTTCTTAACCATTAGGCCCACTCAGACTATATATATATATATATATATAGCCTGAGTGGGCCTAAAGGTTAAGAACATGGGTACATGGGTTTCCTCCATATATATATATATATATATATATATATATATATATATATATATATATATATATATATATATATATATATATATATATATATATATATATATATATATATATATATATATAATGGACTTACATTTAGGAGCCAAAAGGCCAACAAATGAATCACTAAAATGTTAGGTTATTATTATGAGATCATATACAATGTGGACAAGGAGAATGTAGTGTTTGATGCTTTGTCTAGGAAACATTAAGAGGAATGGTCATTTTTTTCCTTATTCTTGTTGTGTACCTCACATCTGAAAATATAATCTAGAAAATAAACCTTAACTTCAACAATAAACTCAATCATATGAATACAAGAATGAACATAAGAATTAGATAAAACCATTGAGGTAGGGTAACACCATATATTATTTCTTATGGAAGGAAAAAACTTCTCAAACAATGTTTGATACAATTACAATATACTTTAACATCCTTCATTACATTGCTTATACTTCTTTATATAGTAAAATCTACCTCCTAGGAACATTCTAGTAAGTGGAACCTTCTAGTAAGCCTTCTTACATTCATTGCAGTCATATATCTATTATTATTCCAATTGAGTACTTCCTTAGGTACCCCATATTACCCCCATAGGTATACTACATTTACCCCCTTAGGTACCCCATATTACCCCCCTAGGTATACTACAACCATTACCACCATCAAATTGGATTGCAGAGGTATGACAATAATGGTTGGCTAATGACAAGGTGGTTCAATTCATCCAACAACTCAAGGAGGACCCCAACACCCTTACAAGTTATGCTTGGCAACATGACAGTACTTTGAGGTATAAATGATGTATTGTTTTGGTACAGAACCCTACTTTAAAAGAATCAGTGTTAGTGGAATTGCATTCCTCTCCTACCGATGTCACTGGACCTTTTAGAAACATATGAACAAGCTAAGTGCTCCTTCTTTTGGGACGACATGAAAAATAATATACATACATGTGTATTTGAATGTGACACTTATTGTCATGTGCTCAATGTTAGAATGTGTTAATTATTTCCTAGTGGTCTTACATGGTTATGGAATTTTGTAATGTTATTCTTCAATTATGATCTATATTGTAAAAGGGGTTTATCCCACATGCATCATGGGATTTGTTCTCTTTTCACTTTCTCGTATATAATAGAGGTGAAGGAGGCCCTTTAGATGTGCAAGAGTGTGAGAAAGTGGAGAGTGGTTTATGATATTGATCTTTATCCAAGACCCTATGGCTATTGAGGGAAAATCATCTCTATGGTTAAGTGTTCTCTTTCCTTGTAAGATTGGAGAGGTTTCCTAAAAATTAGAAGACCGGTTTATGTCGATGTTTCCCCACATTAGGGTTTTACCATGTAAATCTCATCTCTCTTGTCTTTCTTGATTTACTGATTAATGTAGCATGCATAGGATTTTAGACTAGTTAGATTTGATTATATGTTATTGCACATTTCTCGGATCTAACATTGTATCAAAGTAGGTTGTTGAGCTCTTTCTCCTTGCACAAATTCCATATTGAATTTTTCTACATCAGACTGCACAAATTCTATATTGGATTTTTCTACATCAAACTGCACAAATTCTATATTGATTTTTTTTTCATCAGATTGCACAAATTCTAGTGGATTTGTTCGTTTGGTCCCTCCTACTCTCATGGATCTGTACATATCTCTCCTTTTTTTATCCTTTTTTCGCAAATCCAACCTCACCATTGTCTATGGAATAGAGGAATCAGTCAAGATCAACTATTGTTTTGTCAAAATTGGCTTATGCTTCCCCAAATCTAAATTAATTTTCCTATCGTGGCCTAGGTCATTTAATATTTTTTTCAACCTAAAGTTTTTGGGAACATTTTTTTTACCATGCCTATTTTTTTTTATCAAACCTAGCCATTTCTTCCAAAGCTGATAAATTTTGATCTGGGAGGTATTTTGGGGTGAATTTTTTTTTTTTTTCTGGGAGTTCATTTGTTTGTTTCCTAACCAACCAGCCTCCTCCCTTGCCTCTCCACAACCGTACCAACCATACATATCAATATTCTAGCCATACAACCTCGTTTTTTCTCTTTACAAGACAATTTTCTACATTTTTTCACACATCTAATTGTTTGAGAGACTAAAATGTTGTTTAAGGGTCAATTTCTCAGTTGGGGCACATTTCTCAGCTATACAATCATCGATTTGCTTATCACAGGGTCATTTTTTCTTCAATCTATAGCATACATCCACATTCTTACTTGAGAAGGGAAATTTGTTTGTTGAAAGGGATGATTTGCCTGATGGAGAGAAGAATTGAGGGCTTTATCAATAATTTAACCTAGATCCACATTTTTAATAGTAATTTAACTTAGATCCAAGGATTTTTTCGAGCAACTTCACTCAGATACAAAGGTTCAGAAGTGATTTTCCTTCTTGTTCAGATGGTCAAGTCCATACAGCCTTGAATTGGCTTCCACATGCACCATACAACCTTTATTTCCATTAGGTGTTATCTCTTTCTACATTTTGAATCCTCTATTGTTGACAGATATAGCAAAGTTTTGTTGTAGCTTACTGCCATGTTTTGGTAGAGAGGGTTTTGTTGCAGCATCCAACTATGTGGGGTTCTTCATAGAGGTTTTAATGCAGTGTTTGAATTTATTCAATGAGAGTTTGCAAATTTGGTTGAGTATTCATTGGATCAGTGGTTGTTTGCATTTGTTGGGATATTTTTGCAGACGTGGGATCTTGTTTTCTCACTTTTACTGCATATATACATCCTACACATTCATATCTATAGCTCATACACTCATATATGCAGTATACACGCTGAGATCATTGCTCATACTTTCATATATGTGGAACATAGGTTTTCCTTTTGAAAACAATGGAGTTCTAAATCATCTTGCAGATGTGGTGCTTGTGGATCATATTGTGGTTCATTTATATTTTGAGGGTGTCATTGCTTGTGTATTTTGAATCTACTTTTGCAACAACCTTTATACACTTAGATCTGCAACGTGGATTGGACCTTGGATCATTAGAGCATTGGATCATTGTTTGCAGTAGCACGTGAGATCATTGTGAGATCATGTATTCTTGGAGAGATTGTTCTTTGACACATCGTGACTTTCCCTAATGATTCATGTCATTTCTTTTGGAGATTCTTTCTTGCAGTTAGCTCTCTGTTTGCTTCACTTGATCCAGAGTGGTGTGTGTGAAAAGTTTGGAGACACATTGGTTATGTAGATTACTACTCTATCTTGAGTTGCTTGGCACTTCACCATGAGCATATTGATGTTGTCATTTCTAGTTGTTGCATTGATTCTTGATGGTAGAAAGTATCTTCTCCTTGCACCTTATTGAAAGATATAGTTGCAGCATATGGATGGTTTTCTACATTGTTCCACTCAATATCTTATTCCTGACAACAATAAAGTTTGAAGCTATATTTTCCGCTTATTGAGGATATTTGAAGTTGTCATTAAGGGGGAATGTAATGCAATTCCATCTTCATCTTCATGTTTCATCCATCTTTTAATTTTTATCTAGTATCCACATTTACCATTGTATATCCTATCATCATGAGGCATTTGTACACACAATGAGGCATCAACCACATTTTCCATTGTATAGCCTATCATCATGAGGGATTTGTACACACAATGAGACATCATTAGATTGGTGAGATCTCATATCGGGATGTAACACAACTCCAACTATGATTCTATCCCTCTAGTCATCATTAAGGGGGAATGTTAGAATGTGTTAATGATTGCCTAGTGGTCTTAGATTACATGGCTATGACATTTTGTAATGTTATTCTTCAATAACTCTCTATATTGTAAAAAGGATTTATCCCACATGCATCATGGGATTTGTTCTCCTTTCACATTCTCATGTATAATAGAGGTGAAGGAGGCACTTTAGATGTGCAAGAATGTGAGAGAGTGGAGAGTGGTTTATGGTATTTATCTTTATCCAACACCCTATGGTTTCTAAGGCCATATCATCCATATGATTAAGTGTTCTCTTTCCTTGTAAGATTGGAGAGTTTTCCTGAAGAATAGAAGACCAATTTCTATGGATGTTTCCCCACATTGGGGTTGGATTTCATTATATGTTATTTCATATTTCTTGGATCTAACACTAAATAGATATGAAATTGAAGATAAATATTAAATCCCTTAAATTCAAAAATAAATCAAAGCATTCACACAAAATAATCAATAAAAGAGAATTGTAGAGAAAATACTTGAGGTAGGGTAACATCATGTATCATTCCTTAAGGAAACACTCCTCAAGCAATACTTTATTATCAATTAAAATATACTTCACCACATATCCATTACATTACTTCTACTTATTTATAGTATATCTATCTCCTAAGAACATTTTAGAGAAGGAACATTCTAGTAGGTGGAACTTTCTAGTAAGCCTTCTTACATTCATTGTATTCACATTATTACATGAGCCTTATTTACTAGAAATGACCTCCATACATAAAAATAGATAACCACATATATATTATTATTCTCGTTGGGTATCTCCCTAGGTACCCCATATTACCCCCCTATGTACACTACATTCCATCCCCCTTTGCATTTTATATCCTCGAAACATGGGAATAATCCATACAATATGATTGGCTTAGAAATGTATCCAACTGGGACCAAGCACGAGCATCCATCCATCCTAATAAAATGTGAACATGGGATCTAACTGCCTCCTTGCCACCTTGATCTGGATTATGACTACTCCTTGTTGTGCTACTATGAAATCTCCATTCATTATTTTTATTCCTCCATGTACCTCTCAATTGGTTGTCTTTATGGTGCCATGTGGGTCCATAATACGTTTTTTGATGTCCATGCCCTTTCCTTGATGGTTGTTGTTTCTCCAAGTCGTGTGGGTGGCAATATACATCAACCTTGGCTCTCATTTTTTATTTCTTGGACTCTTCAACATGGTGTTCATTTGAGTATTTTAACTCATTATCTTTCCCTTTGTTCCCTTCCCAAAATTTTTCTGTAGGCTCCACTTCTAATGCATCCTCACACTCTGCAATGATTTTCCCTACAAGAACTTATTTAGGTGTCCATGTGGACCCTTCTTTCTTACTAAGAGATATATCATGTAGTGTGATTTTCTTTTTTTTGTACCAAATTTTCATAAACTTCTTTTCCACATTAATATTAACTATACCACTTGATTGCATCCAAAAATATTTAAGAATAGCATCCACATCATTCATATCTATGGCATAAAAAATAGAACGTGACACATATTTATCCATGATCAGATTCAAGTCTTTAAAAAATTGAATGGTCTCACCCTCAACTTGTTTGGTCTAGATATGTTTTGCAAGAACTTGCAATCTATTAGCCAACTAAAAATTGATGAAATTATGTTGGCAACTAGGGTTAATAGAAACAACAACCTTTTCTTTATGAATACATCCATGAACCTATAATATAGTGTTTCCACATCAAAATAAACCCTTGGTTCTCTCTTTATCCTTTTTTCCAACATGAGACCACCTATCTAAAAATAGTCTTCCATATTTTTCATCTGGACTTGGTAATATTTGGAACAAATTAAATGAATTACACATTATAAGTGCTTCATCACTTAGATGAGTATACATATTCCATTTCCAAGTTGTTGGATATTTTGGCTTCATCCATTTTATATATTCTTCAATACTAAGACCATCATCTTTGCTAATAAAATACATCTTGTTGTGAAAACCCAAAAATAAAACTAGAGTCTTAAATAAGATCACGTACTTTTCAATGGAGCTCCTTGAGGCAGCTAAATTAAAATGAGCATAACTATGGCTATACTTCTCCAGTTGGTTATTATGACCAGGATTATGAAATTCCACAACCACTATGCATCTATTTGCACTCATTTGAATGAAATCAGAATGTCCTATCAAAATATATCTAATATGTAAATTGTGTGGTCGTCCCCGAAAAAAACTAAAATAGCTAATTTTAAATCAATGATATCTCCACTTCCTAGACTTCATTTTGGACAATTTTTAATCGGTTTTTTTTCTAAGAGGAACTCTAATATGAAATTGGTTTCTACAAATTATTCTTAGAAATTTTCAAAAACTAACTTGAGATCCTTCGCCCTCTTTTTCCCTTGAGAAATATCCAAAAAAAAAACCTTTTTGACTTGAGAAAGAGCTTTGATACTAGTTGTTATGTTCTCAATATATATATGAAATACAAGATAGATATTAAATCCCTTAAATTCAAAAATAAATCAAAGCATTCACACAAAATAATCAATATAAGAGAATTGTAGAGAAAACCCTTGAGGCAGGGTAACACCATGTATTATTCCTTAAGGAAACACTCCTCAAGCAATATTTTCTTATCAATTACAATATACTTCACCATATCTCCATTACATTTCTTTTATTTGCTTATAGTATTATCTATCTCCTAGGAACATTCTAGAGAAGGAGTATTCTAGTAGGTGGAACCTTCTAGTAATCCTTCTTACATTCATTGCATGCATACTACTACATGGACCTTATTTACTAAAAATAGCCTCCATAAATAACAATACACAACCACGTATCTATTATTATTCCCATTGGGTACCTCACTAGGTACCCCATATTACCCCCTAGGTACACTACACTTGTTAAAGGAACAAGGATGAGACAATGAAGAACCCTAGGGCATTATAGTTGTCACTAATCCCAACCACTATTTGGGTTGACATTTACATGGATTTTATAGTTGGCCTTCCCAAAGTGACAAATCAATCATCATGATGGTAATTGACTGTATTTCTAAATATGCTCACTTTTGGGCCTTAAAGAACCCTTTTATATCATTCTTAGTTGCCCAAGTCTTCATGAATCATATTTTAGAATTACATGGCACGCTTACTTCCATTCAAACATATCATCATCCCACCGTCAACAAGCTCTATTCGAAGTTATTTGAACTACACACACTTGAAAATGAGCATGGATTATCATCCCCAAACAAATAGTCAAATGGTGGTCAATAAATGCTTGGAAACTTGTCTTTGATGGTTTGCATCAACCCAACAACACCAATGGGTTGAGTCGATGTCACTTGCAAAATTGTGGTACAATACCACATGTCATGGTGTTGCAAAAATGTCACCTTATGATGTTGTCTATGGCCAAAAACCTCCCTCAGTTGATTTGTACTTACTGACTAGCACATCTAAGGTTCAGTAAGTGGATCACATACTTAACATAAGAACGACCATTCTCGATACACTTATGGATACAAGCAAATTAACATCACTCTAAGCACTCTTTTGAAGAAGGGGATCATGTGTTTCTTCATCTCCAACCTTGTAAACAAACATCTCTCAAAGACAACAGCCATCAGAAGCTAGCGTTAAAGTTCTATGGACCCTATCAGATCCTCCAGTGCAATGGACAAGTTGCCTACAAATTGGTTCTTCTGGCCCACTCTAAGATCCGCCTAGTTTTCATGTATCATATTTGAATAAGGTAGTGGGGCCAAATTGTTGATTTCAAACTAGTGTTCTCAACACACTATTTGATAAGTCTTGATATAGTGGAAGGATACACAACCTAAAGATGCTTCCTAGGAATTAACAACAATTTCACACCAATTTCAACACCTCCAACCTTGAGGACAACACTACTTTTGAAGGGGGGGGGGGCATGTTAGGGCCTTACCCTAACCTCCCTACATTGATGTACTTAGGAGTTAATCAAGTATGAGGTCATCTTCTTTAAATAAGACCCATTAATTAGTTGATGTGTTGGTTACTTAATATCAATAATTGTCTTTATTAAATAAAACTCACTAAATGGTTGATGCTCATTAATGATAAAACCACTAATAAATAAGATTTTATTATTAAAAAATTATTTATAAAAATAGAATGCTATATAATATTTTTTCTAAATAATTTCATTATATTAAAGATCTCCTCATTTGAAACCCCCAAACAAAAAATACATGTAAATATTACTTCCTTTCTAAAATTATCAATTAAAAAAAATTACACTCAATTCTACGAACACAATACTATACTATGCATAATCAACAAAAGTAACAAATTCCGTATTTTATTTTTATTTTCATACATGTATTCTATTTAAATTTGCTTTATGATGTCCTCAAATGAATTATAAAATAGTTGTTATCCCCCTCAAAGACCTCCAATTGCATTATTATTTCCAACTTGTGGGTGCTATAATAACTCTCCCACTTCTGGCATTGAACCTATAGATGTGTGATACTATGACTAGGATTTTGTTTAAGTTAATGATCTACCTAATATTATGTCTTGTATGCAATAGCATACAAGATTCTTTGCTCGCATTTGTTATTAGGATACATTTTATGTAATATTTTTATGTAGGAATATTGTTGGTGGAATACATTTTATGTTTATTAAATTTAAAATGGATTATCCATCTTAATAAAATATATGAAATGGGTATCGTTATCTTACACTATTCTTAGAAAAGAAAGAAAGTAAGATTTCATAAAAAAAAAAATGATTTTGTTTATTTAAAATTCTTTTATTTTTTTTTAATTTTATTATAAAACATTACATTCATAACAATTAAGTTATTAAATATTTAATTTAATCATATTTATTTGTTCTTTGACCAACTCTAAAGATATATTAAAAAAAAATGGATTTTCAAAAAAAAATATTATAAAACATTATATGTATAAAATAAATTATTAAATATTTAATTTAATAATATTTAAATATTCATTGACATAATAAGAAAATAATAATAATAATAATAATCTATTTTTAAGGTCACGGTCAAGATAGCATATCAAATTGGTGTATGAGACCTCTTTATTTGTGGGACAAGGGATCCCTCTCAGCTCAACAATTTGATTGGTAAAGTCTAAGAAGATATACATACCCTACTCCCCTCTGGATTTGAACCTGTAATACCTAGATATTATTGCTATAAGTACAAAGTATATTAAAGAATCTCCGCTTTCTCAAGTCAACTAAAAATCTTGTAATATTTGAAATCATATTTAAGAAGTAATATAACTTTATGGACAACTCAAACAAATATTTATTTATAAAATTAAATTATATATATTAAAAAAATATTATTTTATTTATAAAATAAATTATTTGTATATATTAATTAAAAGTGATGATCGAAAATATTTTGAAATTATTTAATGAAATTCGTTTAAGAATTGTGTAATCATAAAAAATAAAAAAATACTTATTTTAAAAACAACATACACATGACATAACAAATAAATATAAATGATATGGAATCAAATCTAGTTAGTTAACTCCTAATAATAAAATAAGCTTGATGAAAGAAATAAAAAACTAATATAGTTTTCTTGACAACGAAGACTTAGACGTCGCATGTATTAAATTAATCATTTTATATGATATATTGTCACATGAATAATGATTGTGTTATCATATCATTCATATATATATATATATTGGGAAAGAGATTAAAATATAAATAAGATAGTATTTGGTGGTGTGTATGGGATTAAGATTAAATATTATTAAAAAGTATATAATTTTATTAGAGGTAGCTTTAGATATGACAATAAATGATATTGATTTTT
Organism: Picea engelmannii; assembly: GCA_009831015.1. Taxonomy (NCBI): domain Eukaryota; kingdom Viridiplantae; phylum Streptophyta; class Pinopsida; order Pinales; family Pinaceae; genus Picea; species Picea engelmannii. The sequence goes on from ML777022.1 coordinate 4,092,104, forward strand.
TTTTAGATATAATTTAGGTTGAAATTGTTTTTTGGTTTTGGAGTAAGACCTAAAATTGTTAAAGGCCCAAGATCTAGAGGCATTTGGGAAGAGTGAAAGTCTACCCTTTATAGACCACCAACACATTATTTCAAGACGGATAGCAACTAATGATAGTTGTCCTCATTAACCATTAAATTATGATAGATTTTGTCACTTTCAAAAAACCAAAAAAAAAACCTTATAATATGTACAAATAATATAAAACCTATTAAAATAAAAAATAAAAAAAATTACACATAAATGAAATAATATAGATATGATATTTATGTAAAAATATTGTTACAATACATATATAAATATCTTAACAATAACTAAAATTATATTTTTTATATCCATTTTTATTCAAGTTGTGAATTTAAGTGAAAGTATAATCAAATTACATTCATTATAAATAATTAAAAAAAATATACTTCAAGGAATTTGATTCTTTTTGATGATAAATTTAAAGTTAAGGTAAATCTACCTAATATACATATTATGAAATTTAAAAGAGAAAAATGAATATTCTTTCACAATATTTTATGTTAAGAACAACTTAACTAAGGGGTGGCAAGTGCAATCTGCGTGGTGGCAAGAATGTAGGTAGCTTTCAATTGGCTTCCGCTCATAATTATCTTTGGTTGTCAGGTTGGTGGTCGGTTTTGTTATCACTATGTTTTTTCTTTGTTTCTAAGTTTGGCTTGTTTACATGAGTTGTGTTTTTTCTTTGTTTCTAAGTTTGGCTTGTTTACATGAGTTGGTGGTTAGCACACTACCCATTCCTTGTCTCTGCCAATGTGGGATTGATTTCGAATATTTGTGGAAAGGTGTATTGGGTGCCTAATTAGTGATTTTAAAGCTTCATACTATGTTTTTTAATTGTGGATGTCGGCATCTTAAGGCTCACTTGTATGAGTATTAGGGGAATTTATTTGGGCACAGTATGTGTTGGTCTTCATCAAGCATTTTCAGGTTCAAGTTTGTGACTCTGTCACGCATTGTTAAGGATTAGATATTTTTTCATTTTACTGGAAGTATTTTATATATCATGGATCATCATGATTTACAAGAGCTTAAGAGGATTCACAAGACACATGAAGAAATGACTCTAGGAAACAAAGAATTCATTTTCTCTCTTACCGTGCTATATTTCATGAATATGTAACAACAATGTATCTCACAAATTGCAGTTATTATGAATACTCCGGTATAGGTTAAGAAATAACTTTCCATTTTATAGGAAGAGTGCAATTTCACAAAAAATCTAGTGGAGAATTTGAACAAAGATGCATAGTGTGTGGCTTCTAATCAAGCGTTATCTAGTCAATCAAAACATAAGGATGAGGACACAAAGATCCAACTTCTTGAAGATATAGAAATTGGAGAACATGAGTCGTACACACTTCCATTAATCTAGAAGAGGCCACAAGTCACCACACCTTCAGCTAGTTTATGTTTTACAAGCTTATCAATATCTTAGGTATATTTTATAGATTATTTTGCAGCAGTAAGAAGATTATTTTGCAGCAGTAAGAACCAAAAAAAATTGTTAATAGATATATGTAAACTTTGTATGTTGTTTTTGGCCTATGCAAGTAGCTTGAATTGTGAAGACCTTGTGTATGGTTTAAGAGTACATACTTGTCTCCTTTAAGATCACCATGGTTACATAAACTAACCAAATTTACAAATAATTTGTTTGGATTCAATTTAATAATGTCTTTACTTCATTCACTTGGTTGTTGTTATAAATATGTTTCTTAATAATAAATAAAAATAAATAAAATATGTTTCTTTATAAAAAATAAAAAATAAAAAATTATTATATATATAAAAATTGAGTTGTCATAATGGTTAAGAACATGTGTTTTCTCCTTGGAGTTCAAGGGATCAGAGGGGAAGGTATGTTTACTTTCTTTTATATAAGTCTTATTAACCAAATGACTTAAAGATGATTAAAAGACATCATCATGATTACTATATAAGTGATTTATTTGTTTTATTTTATTTTATTTTAACAGACATCATCATCATCAATTGATAAAGGCCTTGTCTAAATGTTCTATGTTTTGGTCCTTTTATGAGAATCCAACTATTTTTGGAAAAATTAAACAGAAAATATCTCCTAAAAAGAGTCAAAACTAGAACAGTTAGACTAAGCTATTGATAAAAATCCATTTGTTTTCTAAGTATGCATACTTAAAAGACCACATCATCATCAATGGATGATGAATCATTTATTTTCTTATTGTGTTAAAATCATATATAATATGGAAGTGAATTAATATAGAGGGGGGTAGGGTATGTATACCTCAGTAGACTTTACGAGTCAAATCCTTGAGTGAAAAAGGTCTCATACACCAATTTGATGTATGACTTGACCTGACCTTGAAAACAGATTATTATTATTATTAATAAACTGACAAAATCCAATTTTTTGGTTGAAATGTTTTTTTATAGTTTACAACAAAATTTCTAAAAAAAACATAAATGAATTTAATTACTAAATTTTTACTAAATTAAAAAAAAAAATGAATTTAGATTTATTTTAATTTGTGTTGTTTTGATTCATTTTAATATAAAAAAATAACCGTGTTATTTTGATTTAATTTAATCTCAAAGAAATAACTATTTACTCATTCAAACTTTACACACTTAATGTATAATAGAATATAATATTTTAAATATACCTATTTTTTTTATTTATAAGTATACGAAATCTGCATTTATAGAATTTTTGAACTATAACTAATCTCACGTTAATTATGGAAGACATAATGAAATGGGATTATAAAGACTTTCAGGATGAAAATTTTGTTCCCAAACATAAATAAATAACATTGAAGAAACGTAATTAATCACATGAATTGTTTAGTGAAACGCAATGTCAAAGAATCTTGACATAATATAAGTAAGCTTTGCTGATTACTTCCATTCTTTGGAAATTTTGTAGGTTCCATTTAATAAGCAAATTGAAATAGTGATTTCTATATTTAAAAGTATACTTTGTTTAAGGAATTATATTTATTAATGTGTTAAATGGATTTATTTTGAGTGGTTATGAGAAAAATTATTATGGTATTTAAATTTCAAATACAAATACAATTGTAATATGATAATATTTTTAAATAAAAATAATATTACTTAATAATTTTAAAAAGTAATAATATTATAATATCATATATATTATTTATATTAAAAAAAACCAAAATAAAATATAATCTAACAATTTATCATAAATATCCAACCATCTATGCCCCATAGTATTCAATATAGTTTATCATTTCATTAAAGTCTACAACAAATAAGGTTCTTGATCTTGGAATATTAAGAAGCAATAAAGATTCAGTTTATCAATAAAGTTTATCACAAATAAGGTTTTTGATCTTGGAATATTAAGAAACAATAAAGATTCCAAACTATATCCTTAAAAAAAAAAAGACATTCATTCTCTAAATAGTCAATATGAATCAAGTAACGACCAAACGTTTTGTATTCATTAAAAGGATGAAGAAACAATGGCACCATCTTCCCATTTCTCATCGAGTAGTAGAACTCCAATCTAACCACTTACAACTTACTTCGATAGAGCATCTACCAGTTTGTTATGCTTTCTATAATTGTGTTGAACATTGATATCCATGAACTATGTAGTAATTGTTTGAATATGATCCATCAGAGGACCTAGGGAAATATTTTGTAGCTTCTAAGTCCCTTCACCTACTCAATCACTAGTTTAGAGTCCCCATACACCTATAAACTTTTTAAATTATTTTCTAGTGTCAGCTTAAATAGAGTCATCAAAACCTAAAGCTCTGCCTAATTGTTAGTGCCTCTTCTAAGTTCCATATTGTACATGTCACTAATATTATCAAATAGAAGAAAAACACCCATAACTCTATGTTGAGACAGGTGTGTCATACACCTTGCAGTGCAAAGCTTAAGTAGGAATAAATGTAGAGATGGAGAAGGAATAAATGCAAAGATGTGGTCAAGAAGTGACAGGGAATAACTTGGTGGTTTCAAGTATGTAGAAATGGTAAACCATAATTTGTTGATGGTTTTACTATGCCTATTTATTGAGTGCTAGGGTTGGAGGAGTGAGTGAGTGTAAGTTTTATTTTACTATTATGCTACCAAAATTTCCCTAGAATTATGTTATAGTTGAATGCTCTTGTTGAGAGCATAGAGACTCTATATTGTAACATTTTAGTTGTTGAATAATACATTGAGTGTGCTTTAGAGTGTGGGTTTTTTCTCCCAAAAGGATTTTCCTTGGGATATCATGCTATTAATGTTTTTTTCTTTATTTCTTGTGTTTGCAACTATTATGTTTTTTAGTTTCTACACATTCTTGTCTTATGGATTAGCATAGGAAGTGTATTATATAGCTCTACTTCCTTTCGTTTGGTTCCAGATCCTGATCACCTCATATCTGAGGTGTTAGGGATAAGGTTTTTTAATCTAATATTTGTTTGAATGGAGATTGCACAAAAGGATATATTGTTGCAGGGAAATGACAAACACATCTAGATTATAAATGGAGAAATTTAATGGAACTAACTTTTCACCATGGAAGCTCAAGATGGAGGATCTTCTTGTAAATCAGATATATGGGTTGTAGCATATAGAACCAAACCCATCAGTATGATATATGAAGAGTGGGTGGTGTTGGAGAGAAGAAAAGAAGCCTTATCGAACTTTATTTGGTTGATTCAGTATTACTGAATTTTTCTAAAGAAAAAAACAGAACAACTCTCTGGAAGAAGTTGGAGGATTTGTATGAAGCTAAATCCTTGGTTAATAAATTTTTTTTATGGAAAAAGTAGTTTTGCTTGAGAATGGGTGATGGTGATTCTGTAGCCGAGAATCTAAATGCATTTAATACTATTGTGACCCAGTTGATCTCAATTAGAGTGAAGATGGATGAGGAGGATCATTGTATGACCATTTTGTTTTCTTTTTCAAATTCATGGGACAACCTCGTAATGGCCATTGGAAGCACTGTAAAGACAATGGTGCTCGATGAGGTTTTGGCTGTTTTACTCTCATATTAGGTGAGGCAGAAAGATTTTAAATCCACCAATGAGGCCTTGTATGTCCATGGAAGATCGAAGGAGAAAGGAAAGAAGAGAGAGAAAAGGGAAGATCCAAATCTCGTGGAGACATAAGTCTCCTAGAAAATCCAAGGTGAAAAGGTTGGGAATTACAAAAGGGACTGCAAGGAAGAGATTACGAAGAATAAGAAAGAAAAGAACGATTATAATGATGATTCTAAAAAATATTCTCAAGGGGATGGTGGAGACACCTTTGTTGCATCTTTGGCAACCCATGGAGGCCAAATTGCATGGCTAATAGACTTTGGATCCTCCTTCCATCTTACTTCCCATCGGCACTAGTTTTCACTATATAAAAAATTTGATGGTGGGATGGTATACCTTAGTGATGACTCTCCTCTCAACTTGGTTGGTCATATCAGAGTCTTGATTGGATTCCTTGATAGCAGAGTAAATGGGATCAATGTAGTTTTATGTTAGAAATAATAGGTGTGCTTGTTTCACCGTAGACAATATATCAATATTGTCACCCAACCATAGGCACAAAGGCCACCCCCAAGCAACTTAACCTTGACAGATAGAATAATTCCAGAAGTAAACCCTAGAACCAATAGCCAATCAAGGTAGCGTACTTCTCTCCAAAGCTAGTGTACCAAGCAGAAAGTCCAAACCATAACCAAAGACCAAGTCACTATTGTAGCAGTTGCAACTCTCCTCTATTCATTCACACCACTTGTCCTTATGTAGTCATGAGAGTGACTGAGAACAAATGAGCTCTAGCACCCTCTATTTATACTGCTCCAAGTCACCTTACTGGGTCGACTTCTCTTCATGGAGTCTAATAACTTAATATTAATTATTCTCGAGTTGACTTGCCTTCTAGGGTTATTATCCAATGTTTTAGGGTTTCTCTTGCTTCCTGGAATATTCTAGTCTCGTCAAAGGTTACACATAGAGGTTAATACCTCCTGCAGCTACCATAATATCAACATTTTGCACATTCTAGGCCTAGCACAAAACCTACTATTAGTAAGCACACTTGATGATGCAGATGTGAAGGCTTTTTTCTTTCGCAAAAGGTGTAAGATGGTCTGAGGATCTATGGTACTCACTAAGGGTTTTCGTGTGTGAAATTTTTTGTAGCTTGATGTGTGCACTATTGAGTGTAATAGTTCTTAAATTTATGCAGAAAAGAGATCTATAGGATCTACAAATTCACAACTAGAACATCCTAATCAAGATCTTTCTTCAGAAAGCAAGTTACCTACATAAAAGACAATGCTTTGGCACCAAAGATTCGGACATATAGGTGAGTAGGGATTACGGGCCTTGAAAAAAAAAATTTATTTTTGATGGATTGAATTATTGTACTCTTGAATTTGATTTCTACGAGCACTGCATATATGGGAATCAGATTTAGAGTTGGTCGCCATAGTACACGCTTTGAAAATGTGGAATCATTACCTCCTGTGTAGGAAATTTGTACTTGTGACAGACCACTATGGATTGTGGCACCTGTTTGACCAACCAAAACTCAATGCTAGACAAGCTAGGTGGATGGCCCTCCTTAGAGAGTTTGATTTCGAAATCAAACATATCAAAGGAAAGGAAAATAAGGTGGTCAATGCCCTTAGCAGAAGTATGAAAACAATTCATCTAGCAGTGGTGAGCACCTATGAGACGAATGTTAGGGAAAGAGTCAGGAATGCACAAGAAACAAACGCATTCTTCCAGACCGTGAACTCGTACCTGGATCAAGAACCCGTAGGACTAAAGTATGAAGGCTACCAGATTCTAGATGGAGGTCTGATGACTTACCGAAACAGGCTATATATTCCAAGTTGTGGTGAATTGAAGAGCTTCATAATGGATGAATTGCACAAGAGACCATACATCGGCCATCCAGGCTATCAGAAGATGGTCATGGCCACCAGGAAACAATTCTATTGGCCTAGATTAAAGAAAGACATAGTTGTAACGACCCTAAATTGATAAATGATTAAGATTATTAAGTAAGAGTTAATTAAAGAATAATTGAGGATTAACTAAGTAATAATAATCTGACTGAAGATCACATTTAATGACCTGTGACATAAATTTAAGAGATCAAAAAGAAAATATATAATAAGAGTTGTGTATGCCCAGGGGGTGGCGTATGCAGAGCGGGATAGCCCAGAAATCCCAAGACGATAAAATATTAAAGGGGGACGCAGGACGGAGGACAGGGGGGAGGTTGTGGAGTAATTGTGTTAGTCGGCAGGGAGGAATAAGGGACGGGAAGAGGGGGATGTGCGCACCATTCGGCGGGGATGGATGTTGCGGATTGTATTGCTAAGCCAGTTGTATTGGTCGAGAGCCATTGCATTGTGCCGTGAGCAGAATTTCTATGCACTGTGGTATTTGTTGTGCATTGTGGTATTGGTTGTGAGCCTTTTGTATTCTCTGTGGATTGTTGGCTTGCTGGGAGCAAGGAACAAAGTGTTCTGGACTATGGCTTTTGATCAGGGGAGGCACCGAGTTGCTGGAGGTTTTGGGCACGAAGGGTCAGGATATCCGTAGATATCCTGGAGCTAGGTAGTTTTCCTAGTTGGCAGGGAGGACAGTAGTTTTGGGCAGTTATTTTCCTGTTTGTGGTAGGGTTGATCTGTGTAGCAGGGAGCAGAAAGGCAGCAGCAAAGCAAAGAGGCA
>ML777022.1:4109866-4150897 GCA_009831015.1 Picea engelmannii
AAGTAAGAGTTAATTAAAGAATAATTGAGGATTAACTAAGTAATAATAATCTGACTGAAGATCACATTTAATGACCTGTGACATAAATTTAAGAGATCAAAAAGAAAATATATAATAAGAGTTGCGTATGCCCAGGGGGTGGCATATGCAGAAAGGGATAGCCCAGAAATCTCGAGACGATAAAATATTAAAGGGGGACGCATGACGGAGGACAGGGGGGAGGTTGTGGAGTAATTGCGTTAGTCGGCAGGGAGGAATAAGGGACGGGAAGAGGAGGATGTGCGCACCATTTGACGGGGATGGATGTTGTGAACTGTATTGTTGAGCCAGTTTTATTGGCCGAGAGCCATTGCATTGTGCCGTGAGCAGAATTTCTATGCACTGTGGTATTTGTTGTGCATTGTGGTATTGGTTGTGAGCCTGTTGTATTCTCTGTGGACTGTTGGCTTGCTGGGAGCAAGGAACGGAGTGTTCTGGATTGTGGCTTTTGATCAGGGGAGGCACCAAGTTGCTGGAGGTTTTGGGCACGGAGGGCCAGGATATCCCTAGATATCCTAGAACTAGGTAGTTTTCCTAGTTGGCAGGGAGGACAGTAGTTTTGGGCAGTTATTTTCCTGTTTGTGGCAGGGTTGATCTGTGTAGCAGGGAGCAGAAAGGCAGCAGCAAAGCAAAGAGGCAACAGAATTTAGCATCAGATCAAGGTACTTGTTAAGTTATGTATTTATTTCATACTGTACATCATTTAGTATTTATTGATAAATCTAGTTACTGAAGTTGCTGTTATAAAAGTCAATATTATGTTATGAAGTTTTGTTTCAGTTTACTTTCTTAAAATGTTTAGGAAACTTAATGACCCTTAGTAATATATGGGCATTACAATAGCTAAGTATTTAGCTAAATGTCTAGAATGCCAACAGGTTAAAGCAGAACACTAGCACCCAACATGACTATTACAACCTCTACCAATCCCAAAATGGAAATGGGAGACCATCTCCATGGATTTAATCATTGGATTACCAACATCAGCCAGGCAGAATGACGCCATCATGGTAGTGGTGGATAAATTGAGCAAGTATGCTCATTTTATTCTCGTCAAATCGACTTGCAAGGCAATAGATATTGCCAACATATTCATGAAGGAGATATTCATACTACATGGTATGCAAAAAGGAGATCGTGTCTAACAGAGACACAAAATTTACTTCAAACTTTTGGAAATCCTTGATGGCTGGTCTGGAGACCAAATTATTGTTTAGCATAGCCTATCATCCTCAAACCGATGGACAGACAGAAAGAGTGAAAAAAATCTTAGAAGACATGCTAAGGATGCATGTAATGCATCAACCTAAAAAGTGGGAAGATTACCTACCCCTGGTGGAATTTTCCTACAACAACAGCTACCAAGAATCACTAAAGATGAGCCCTTTCGAAGTACTCTATGGTAGGTTGTACAACACTCCAGTCAGCTGGAGTAATCCCGTGGACAAAATTACAATTGGACCTGACATATTGAAGGAAATGGAACAACAAGTGGTTCAGATAAAGAAAAATCTGAAAATCGCTATCTCAGAGTTAGGCCCAGGAAGATTTCCTTGTGGATGGGATTTTGTGCCAAGTTGGCACCTCGGTATTGTGGACCCTTAGAGTGGAACCTGTAGCCTATAGGCTAGCACTTCCTTCCACAATAAAAGCAAATAATGTTTTCCATGTTTCATTGTTGAAGAAATATGTACATGATTCTAATCATATAATTGACTAGTCTATGATCTAGGTGGAATCGGAGGGATAATTCCTACCAGAACCTCAAGGCATACTAGATAGGAAGGAAAACCCACTCAGGAACCGAACCATTGCACAGTTCAAGGTGCATTGGAAACACTTTGGCCCAAATGAGGCCACATGGGAAATGGAGGATGACATGAGATAGGCATACCCATTTTTGTTCACTTCTGTACATAGAGGATATGTTAATAGATAGAACATCGAGGATGATGTTCCTTTAAGGGGGAGGGAATTGTAACACCCAGTTTCCCCTAGCTTGTAAATATAACTATAAATGGCCAAGAGACTATGGAAAAATTTAAATGTGTGAATATTGATAAGATGGACATTTGTTTGAAAGCTAAACGAATGTGAACCTAATTAATTACTAAGAAAATTGACAAGTGTTGTGTGACTACTGGCGGGGGGGGTGTAATTGGAAAGACCACAGATGCTACATGAAGAGAGGGTGAAGGGGACCAGGAATGGTTATGTTAACCTTCACCAAACCAGTCCTTACTGGATTTAATTTCTCAGGACCAGAACCGTCCTCTGACCCAGAAATGAATTACAGTCGGGCTGGTGGGTGTGAAGACCTCCTCAAGATTTAATGAGGGGATGGGGAATAGCACTCATCTGTAACGCTTCCAGGCCTGACTGCGGACTGATAATTTAAGACACATGTGACCTTGTTGAAAGAGGTGAGAAAGGAAGGTGTGGCGGGCAGATGAAAAACACGCATGCGAAGAGCACAGAGACAGGAAGTGAATCTCGGGGATTCAAGGAAGATTCGAAAACTAAGCGTTCTGGATACAGGAAATGGCAGAGAAGGTTTTGATACAAGCTAATAAATGAGGCTAGTCCTCCTTGCTTGGTATCGTGTAAACCATTGTCAAGATTTTGCGGGAAGAGGAGAGTAACCTCTATCCCTACTGTGGTTGAGCGAGAAGAAAAGGTTGTGTTGCAGAGCATCGTGGTCTAGCTCGGGGGTGGCTAGTGGTAAATCTGTTTGGAGTGACTGAGCCTACAGTTGGGTGGAAACAGGCACCCCTTCCGATAGTCGCTTTACATTGTTTGGTTATGATAATTCTTTTCCCTGCTTTAATTGTTGAATTAGAACAATGAATGATTACTTGGTTATACAAATATATTTAGATGCATTTGTCAATGTTTTCTATGTGAAATGGCTATGATATGCATATACTTCCATCTCCTTATGAATTCACACTTTCCATTGATAGATTGTATGCCCAGCTTAACTCTAGAGACTTTTAGGGGTGTCAGACGTTAAACGGTCGAGATAGGAGGCATCATGTTGACCAGTAACCACTCGTCTGAAGAGGATATATGTCCCTCAGACCTCCTTGTTGGGTAAATTTCTGGACCCAAATCCATAACCCTCCCAGGGTAAAGCTCAAGAAAATGGTCATGCAAAAGCAGCAAAAGGGAATATTTTTTCTGGTCTGGAAGTCGGACTAACGAGATCTATTCGGAGGGAACCCAGGGCTGACATGACCATTGGTGTTGGGAAGGAGCGCAATAGTTAACCCTAGAGTTCGAAATTTGCGCATCAAGAGATATGCGTGTTAGCACGACCTAGTCTTCCGAAACCCGAAGTCGTGAAGTGACCTGGACCGTGGATCTACGGATCCTTCGGGATCCACCTCAACCATCTGATCTATGAGTTTAGAGTTCGCGCATTAGGAGAGTTGCGTGTTAGCGCGACCTAGTCTTCCAAAACTCGAAAACACAAAGTGACTTGGACCGTGGACCTATGGATCCTTCGGGATCCACCTCAATCGGTCGATCTATGAGTTCGGAGTTTGCACATCAGAAGAGTCATGTGTTAGTGCGACTTAGTCTTCCGAAACCCAAAGTCACGAAATGACCTGGACCATGGATCTATGGATCCTTCGGGATCGACCTCAACCGTCAGATCTACGAGTTAGGAGTTTTCACATCAGGAGAGTCGTTTGTTAGCGTGGCCTAGTCTTATGAAACTCGAAGTCGTGAAGTGACTTGTATTGTGGATCTAGGGATCCCACGGGACTCCCCTCGATCATTTGATCCATGAGTTTGGATTTCGGGAGGTTCATGAGTGAAAGTGGCCATGAACTCTGAAACGTCGTAACTTCCACCATCCAGTAAGTTAGATGATGATTATGCTAGATGTTGGAAGGTTTTTCGACTAGATCTCTCTTCTCAGGCTAGGACCCTAGAGAGGGTATGATTTGGGATGAAATCCCCATAGACATCACGCAATTCTCATATATTGAATGCCGAGGAACTTTGGGAAGACGTAAGATATAAACCAAGGGTTGGATTAGAACCTGGTAGGAGTCATTAGAAAGCTACGGGTAAGTGGAAGAGGATAAATCATTTCGTCGAGATGATTTGAGATGAGATAGTTAAGGAGAAAACGAAATTATGATGCCTCACCCCTTAAAAGAGTATTTAGGGGTCAGGTGTGTTACAAATTTTCTCAGGTGGAGGGAATAGATTATGAGGAGACATTTTCTCTTGTTTCCCGATACATGACGCAACCTGCTCTCAGCAGCAAGCCACCTCCACCAGGACCTTCTTTTTTTTTTGGGCCCGAAGAGTCGAAGACTCTTCCTACTCCTCTCGGGAGCCTCACTACCTACAAGCAATCGCCTATAGAGTCTTCAGTAACTCTGTCTTCTTCCGCTCCTCTGTCTCTTCCTGCCTGAAATATACAAGCAAGAATTTCCATCTCTGATACCACTCTGACGCAAGTCGTGAGTATTAGAGTGCTTTCCTTTCCTCCTTCACTCCTCTTGCCTGAAATATACAGACAAGATCTTCAGGCTCTGATACCACTCTGACGCAAGTCATGAGTATCAGAGTGCTTTCCTTTCCTCCTTCACTCCTCTTGCCTGAAATATACAGACAAGATCTTCAGGCTCTGATACCACTCTGACGCAAGTTGTGAGTATTAGAGTGCTTTCCTTTCCTCCTTCACTCCTCTTGCCTGAAATATACAGACAAGATCTTCAGGCTCTGATACCACTCTGACGCAACCTGCTCTCAGCAGCAAGCCGCCTCCACCAGGACCTTCTTTTTTTTTCGGGCCTGAAGAGTCGAAGACTCTTCCTACTCCTCTCGGGAGCCTCACTACCCATAGTAACTCCTCGGCAGTCTTCCCTTGAAGGAATCGGGAAATCGGTGTTCGCGCTATCGCGAACCCTGCGTGCACTCCTCGTGCAATTCAAAACTCCAAACCCCGATGGTCAACGGTCAATGCTCCCACTCTATCGGGGATTTCCCTATCGGGAAAATCGGAGTATGCGATGTCGCAATTTCTTTTCTCCACAAAGTCCCGAATCCCGAACTCCGATAGCAAGTGCGGACCTCACTTTCGTCCCTTAAACTCCAGTATAGTGACACCTGTCTTCTACTATACCTCGTGGTCCCCCACTACCACGTCACTCCTCCACTCGTGCGATCGGGGATCGAGGGATCGCGATTTCAACTGTCGCGAGTCCTTGGCTTTGGGAAATCCTGAATGTCGAAACCCCGATTCTCCGGATTCGTGCCACCTCTCCTTGCTGAAAATGACGGCCCCTTTTAACTCGGGTAATCACAAATCATGATTTCGAAAGGCACGAACTCTTACCTTGCCAAACGTCGAACGCCGAATCCCGATCCTCAGGGGTCTCACGCCACGTGTCCTTGTCCTGATCGACGGTTCACATGAATTCGGGAAATAGGCACTCGCGATTTCAACGAGTATGCGCTTCACCTCGTCAACCGTCGAATGTCGATATGCGATGGATCGATCCTTTGTGTGACTGTGAGTTAACTCCCTCGCAACTCCCCTCAGGTCTAACGGTCAGTGGGATTTCGCGATTCTATCTTACGAATCTGGGCCGTTGATTCTCCTCCTTGGAGATTTCTCTGCTCCCAGCTCCCTCTGGACGTAAACCTCATCTATGGCCCATATCTCCTCTTCAGGCCAATATGACGGCTGCTATGCTTCACCGAGCTTTCCTATATATTCTTCCCAGGCTTGGAAGAACTCTTCGTTCCCAAAGGCTTGGACCTTTGCATTTCTTCTCCTCTACGAACCCTCAACAGGAGTCTCGCTGATACGCGTAAAAGCGTTGCCCTTCCTGAGCTTCTGTCCTCGAATCCTAAACGGATTATTTGACTCCTGCACTCCCGCAGAGTCTCTACGCATACACGGCACTGTCTCTCTTAAGCTTCAATGAATACTCAGACCCCTTGGGGAATTTTATCTTTCTTCTCCCTCAGATGGAGAATATCGATGCCTCCTAGCACTCTTCCAACTCAAGAAACCTATTGCTGAGTTATCTGGGTATTCAGTAACCCAGTGAAAGCCCCCTCAGTGGATGCTTCCTTCAGATGATAGAAATCAATGAGTTCCTTCCTCCTCGTGTCTGTCTACAATCTTCCTCAACGCCCTCCTGGCGGAGCTTCGCTGCCACAGAACACCCAACAGATACGCTTTCTCCTTGCACTTACACGCTTCACTCGACGTCCTCTAGACGGAGCTCCTCAGAATCCTCGACAGAATTCTGGTCTCTCTGAACTCACGGCAGAGTTCTTTCCTCTATGCACTTCTGTACACACGCTCGATACCCTCTTGGTAGAGCTCCTACAGAACTTCTCAAAGGTTCTGTCGACAACAGTGTCTTAGCTACACTGCCTTGACTATTGAGGTGTTCAGTAACCCTGAAATCCCTCCTTCTATATGAGTTGTTGACTTCAGTGCTTGTGCTTTCAGCATGTCTTTGTCTGACTCCTCTGAGTTCAGAAGTGCCCCCTCTGTGCACCGATATTTAGAGTCTCAACACTCTATCACGCCCTCATGGCATGAAACCTCAAAGACCTCTCAAAATTGAAATCAAACACACTCCCTGCAATAGCATAATCACAATACACAAATACAGCATATAATGAACACGTACACAGACATGCATATAATGACAGACTGGTGCAGGGAAAACTGCTCTGTATTAATAATGGCAAATGCCTGTATATTTTACAAGGTGTTCCCAATCTCTCCCTCAGCTCTCCTGCTCTACATGCAGATTCTACTACTCAAAATCTCTTTTACATGAGGCGTCTCAATCGAGCACTTCCCTCTAGGAATTACCTACTCTAATTAATTTACAATCAATGGTTGTCTAGTCTGCTATCTAGAACTAGATCTCAGCCAATCTATAATAAATGCCTATCTTATCTACAGCCTGAGCAAAGGCATGGCAGTCATGGCTCACCATCCTAAGGCATTAATTTACATTGAATTCAAATTCAAAATGAGGCTGCGCCTCCCTTTCAGCCCTGAATGAGTGCGCTCTGACGTGGCTAGCTGGCTGCATGGAGAGATGCTCCTGCATCATACTCCACAGCTGCAAAAATCATGAGCTCCTGCTCATGAACTTCCCCTTTAGCTTGTTGGAATCCACCTGGGTCCCAAACAAGTCTTTGGAGCTTTTCACCTGCTCCATTTTTCTGCTGTTGCTGTTGTCTTTCCTCTACCCAGCTTCTCCTCGCTGGTAGTCTGCGCTAACCTCAACATCAGCCTTCTGATGTCCTCTATCTCTTGGTCCAGCTGCTCCTGTGGCTGGTTTAGGTTTTGCAGTCTCCCCAGATGCAAAAGATTTTGGCCATTTGGAAGATCACTGTGATCTCCCATGCCTTTCTCATCAACTTCCAACTTTAATTGTTGGATGTGCACGCCCTGCACTTTTACTCTTTCCTCCAGGGCTTCAATTTGACCCCACAGATCAGTCAAACATATGTTGTCTGTGTCTTCTTCTTCTGCTTCTGCAACCTCCCATGTCGYAGTATTTTCAGCTAAAATGTTGAATATGTCGAGCCATTCCTTGGAATGCTCGTTTCCTCCTTCTGTTTCTTTTACTGTCAGCTTAAATGCTGCAGTTCGCTCAGCTTGYTGGCTGAATTTGTTGAGTTGTTCCTCAGAACACTCATTCTTCTCTTCATCTGTTTGGGAAGTCTCAAATGCCTGCTCCAACTCTTTTTCTTCTTTGACAATCATCATCAACTGTGACTATTCCCCTGCTATTGTTGCATTTTGAACAGAATTTTTTGCCTCCTCCTGGGCAAATGGCAGGAATATTTCAATTCCCCCAATCATCAGTATACCATCCTGATGTTCCTCCTCTCCTGTCAACTTCATCTGCTAATCTTATTGCGAGCTTATATGCTCTGTCAGCTCTCCTGGCTGAGTCTGACTTCTCAAATCATCCCTTCCCATATGGCGATATGGGATGCTTCCACTGCTGCTTCCCTGGCAGATTATGAGATCAACCGATCCAATCTTCATCAGCAACCTTTGCTGAATTGAACTCTCCCTTGAGTCCAAGAGACTCTCAGACAGTCTCAATTTTTCATCCCTGCCCTCCAGGAAGCTTAGTACGCTTCCGCTGCCCTCTTGGAAGTCTTCAATGCTTTCACTTCCCTCCTGGCAGTCTTCGAGACCTCGCAGAGATCTCTGATCAACGCCCAGCTGGCCATTTGAAATTCCTTGACTATCCTCGCGACAGTCTTTGAGATCCTCAACTGATCCCAATTCGTTGCCCTCCTGGCAAACTGGAATTTCTTCCTTTCTGCCTAGCCGATAGTATTTGAAACCATCAACTGATCCCAATTTATCCCAATCATCATCATTATCGTCGAGACTTTTTCCCGTCTCTGGCCAACAGTAACAGATCATCTCGTCTTCGGTGGCCCTGAGGTCTTCAGTGTACCTCAACCATTTTCTCAACATCTTGCGCTGTCTTCTGACCATCAACTCTCTGACTGGCCATTTTGCTTTTGCCTTCTTCATGGGCACTTCGCGCAATCGTCTCCTCCTTCTATCCTGCCGCATCCGCAGTTCCATATTCTCTATGTCTACTTTTAATTCATAGAGCTTTCTAGTCTCTTTTTCAACCCATTCGGAAAACTTTTCTGCCTTGCTCCTCTTCCTCCCAGCATGCCTATGGTCTTCAGTAACCATGGTGTCGTCTTTGTCTGCCTCCCTGGCGACCCTGCTGCTGCTGTCACTCCTGCAATCCTGAGTGTTCAGCTTCATTTTCTCACAGTCTTGCTAACTATCTATGGACTGCTTCTTACCTGCAAGCAATCGCCTACAGAGTCTTCAGTATCTCTGTCTTCTTCCGCTCCTCTGTCTCTTCCTGCCTGAAATATACAAGCAAGAATTTCCAGCTCTGATACCACTCTGACGCAAGTCATGAGTATTAGAGTGCTTTCCTTTCCTCCTTCACTCCTCTTGCCTGAAATATACAGACAAGATCTTCAGGCTCTGATACCACTCGGACGCAAGTCATGAGTATCAGAGTGCTTTCCTTTCCTCCTTCACTCCTCTTGCCTGAAATATATAGACAAGATCTTCAGGCTCTGATACCACTCTAACGCAAGTCGTGAGTATCAGAGTGCTTTCCTTTCCTCCTTAACTCCTCTTGCCTGAAATATACAGACAAGATCTTCAGGCTCTGATACCACTCTGATGCAACCTGCTCTCAGCAGCAAGCCGCCTCCACCAGGACCTTCTTTTTTTTTTGGGCTCGAAGAGTCGAAGACTCTTCCTACTCCTCTCGGGAGCCTCACTACCCACAGTAACTCCTCGGCAGTCTTCCCTTGAAGGAATCGGGAAATCGGTGTTCGCGCTATCGCGAACCCTGCGTGCACTCCTCATTCAATTCAAAACTCCGAACCTCGATGGTCAACGGTCAACGCTCCCACTCTATCGGGGATTTCCCTATCGGGAAAATCAGAGTATGCGATGTCGCAATTTCTTTGCTCCACAAAGTCCCGAATCCTGAACTCCGATAGCACGTGCGGACCTCACTTTCGGCCCTTAAACTCCAGTATAGTGACACATGTCTTCTACTATACCTCGTGGTCCCCCACTACCATGTCACTCCTCCACTCGTGCGATCGGGGATCGAGGGATCGCGATTTCAACTGTCGTGAGTCCTTGGCTTTGGGAAATCCCGAATGTCGAAACCCCAATTCTCCAGATTTGTGCCACCTCTCCTTGCTAAAAATGACGGCCCCTATTAACTCGGGGAATCGCAAATCGCGATTTCGATAGGCATGAACTCTTACCTTTCCAAACACCAAATGCCGAATACCGATCCTCAGGGGTCTCACGCCACGTGTCCCTTTCCTGATTGACGGTTCACATAAATTCGGGAAATAGGCACTCGCGATTTCAACGAGTATGTGCTTCACCTCGTCAACCGCTGAACGGCGATATGCGATGGCTCGATCCTTTGTGTGACTGCGAGTTAACTCCCTCGCAACTCCCCTCAGGTCTAACGGTCAGTGGGATTTCGTGATTCTATCTTACGAATCTGGGCCGTTGATTCTCCTCCTTGGAGATTTCTCTGCTCCGATCTCCCTCTGGACGTAAACCTCATCTGTGGCCCGGATCTCCTCTTCAGGCCGATATGACGGCTGCTATGCTTCACCGAGCTCTCCTGTATATTCTTCCCTGGCTTGGAATAACTCTTCGTTCCCAAAGGCTTGGACCTTTGCATTTATTCTCCTCTACGAACCCTCAACAGGAGTCTCGCTAATACGCATAAAAGTGTTGCCCTTCCTGAGCTTCTGTCCTCGAATCCTAAACAGATTCTTTGACTCCTGCGCTCCCGCAGAGTCTCTACGCATACACGACACTGTCTCTCTTAAGATTCAATGAATACTCAGACCCCTTGGGGATTTTTATCTTTCTTCTCCCTCAGATGGAGAATATCGATGCCTCCTGGCACTCTTCCAACTCAAGCAACCTATTGTTGAGTTATCTGGGTATTCAGTAACCCAGTGAAAGCCCCCTCAGTGGATGCTTCCTTCAGATGATAGAAGTCAATGAGTTCCTTCCTCCTCGTGTCTGTCTACAATCTTCCTCAAYGCCCTCCTGGCGGAGCTTCGCTRCCAYAGAACACCCAACMGTTACGCTTTCTCCTTGCACTTACAYGCTTCGMTCRAYRTCCTCYAGAYRGAGCTCCTCAGAATCCTCGAYAGAATTCTGGTCTCTCTGAACTCAYARCAGAGTTCTTTCCTCYGTGCACTTCTRTACACAYGCTCGATACCCTCTTGGTAGAGMTCCTAMAGAACTTCTCRAAGGTTCTRTCGACAACAGTGTCTCASCTACACYGCCTYGACTATTGAGGTGTTCAGTAACCCCGAAAGCCCTCCTTCTATATGAGTTGTTGACTTCAGTGCTTGTGCTTTCAGCACGTCTTTGTCTGACTCCTCTGAGTTCAGAAGTGCCCCCTCTGTGCACCGGTATTTAGAGTCTCAACTCTCTGTCACGCCCTCATGGCATGAAACCTCAAAGACCTCTCAAGCCTGAAATCAAACACACTCCCTGCAATAGCATAATCACAATACACAAATACAGCATATAATGAACACGTACACAGACATGCATATAATGACAGACTGGTGCAGGGAAAACTGCTCTGTATTAATAATGGAAAATGCATGTATATTTTACAAGGTGTTCCCGAGCTCTCCCTCGACTCTCCTGCTCTACATGCAGATTCTACTACTCAAAATATCTTTTACATGAGGCGGCTCAATCAAGCGCTTCCCTCTAGGAATTACCTACTCTAATTAATTTACAATCAATGGTTGTCTAGTCTGCTATCCAGAACTAGATCTCAGCCAATCTATAATAAATGCCTATCTTATCTACAGCCTGAGAAAAGGCATGGCATTCATGGCTCACCAGCCTAAGGCATTAATTTACATTGAATTCAAATTCAAAATGAGGTTGCGCCTCCCTTTCAGCCCTGAATGAGTGCGCTCTGACATGGCTGGCTGGCTGCATGGAGAGATGCTCCTGCATCAATACACTTCCATCCGTACGATTATTTCCCTGGCTACATCCATGGGTTGGAGACTACATCAGATCGATGTAAAGATAGCCTTTCTCAATGGTGATATTGGGGAAGAAGTTTACATCAAGCGGCCACATGGATTCGTGACACATGAGAAGGAGTCTCATGTATGCAGGTTGAATAAATTCCTGTATGGACTAAAGCAGGAAGCTCGTGTGTTGTATGAGAATATTGATGGGTACTTGATGAGTTTGGGCTTCAACAATATTGTTGTTGATCCTAACCTATACTATTACATTGTTGGTGATGAGTGCCTGATTTTGGTCCTATATGTTGATGACTCAATCCTCATTGGTTCAGAAAGTCTTATTGTTGAATACAAGCATGCATTGACTTTTGAATTCAAGATGAAGGACCTTGGTATGATGCACTACTTCTTGGGACTCGAAGTATGGCTGAGGATTGATGAGATTTTCCTTAGTCAAGGAAAATATACAGTTGATATATTGAAGAAATTTGGTATGACAGACTGTAAGTCCATTCTTACACCGATGGTGATGAATCTGAAGAAGATGAACGAGGATTCTTCTGATTCAGGCGAGATTGATCCACATATTTATAGACAATTGATTGGATCATTGATGTATCTAGTTAACACCATACCTGATATATGCTATGCAGTGGGTGTACTTAGTCAGTTTATGAGTCAGTCGACACAGACACACTAGATAGTAGTGAAGCATGTGTTGAGATATATACGAGGCATAGTTGGTTATGTCCTGATATATTCCTCCAGTGTAGACATGAGATTGCAAGGATATGTCAATGCATATTGGGAAGGGAGCACAGTGGACCGAAAGAGCACATCCGGTTGTTATTTTACTTTGGTGTCTGCCATGGTTTCCTGGTACAATAGGAAATAGACTTATGTGTCTTTGAGTACCGCAGAAGCAGATAACATTGCATTATGTGTGGTAGTTCGTGAAACAATGTGGATTCACAAGATCCTTACATATTTATTTGGTCATGATATGGATTCCACCATTATCCATTGCGATAACCAAAGTTGTGTGAAGCTCTCTAAGAATCCTGTGTTTCACGATAAATCAAAAGACATTGAGATCAAATACCATTACATCAGAGATATGGTGCAGTACATGTGCAATACATTTCTACACATGAGAAAGTTGTAGATGTCTTCACTAAATTGCTTGCCAGGATGAAGTTTGAGTACTTTCGTAAGAGACTTGGCCTGGTGGAGAATGCCTCCCTAGCTGAGAGGGAGTGTTGATGATTGCAACTTCATGAGACATCCTCCAGAGTGTTCTCCTATGGACTGAGTTGAGACATCTGTGAGAGAGCCCATATGATGGGTGTGTCATACTCCTCTGGACTGAGTTGAGATGACATGTGGTCTCTTTTCATGCTCTTCTGGACTGATTTGAGATGACTTGAGATGGTCTCATGTCAGACTCCTATGGACTTAGTTGAGTCAACTAGAGATGGATCTCCAGATGGTACTCCTATGGACTTAGTTGAGTTGATCTGTTGAGAGTGACTGATCCAGGTGGATATTGGTGGCCACCCACCTATTCCACTGGCTCAAAAAATAGTTTTCCACCTTGGCAATTTTTTGGGTTCCAAACTTCTGGGGTCATTTTGAGGCCCTAAATGATGTTTTTTGTGGATTTGGGGGCCAGATGACTACTAAATAAATTGACCTAGGCTAGTCAAAAATCGTTCTTCTCGGTTAGACCTTTCCAACGGGATATCGTGCGCCTAAAACAAAGATCGTATGCAAAATCTATGACCCTAGGAAGTTGATGTACCAACTTACCCCAACGGGGCCCACGTGACTTTTGGAGCTTCATCTCCTAGGGTTAGGATTTTGGATGTCTAGGGTTTTCACATTCATATTTATTGTAAAAAATTCCTTCAGAGCCTCATTGTAGTGATCTTCTTGCGAATGAGCGTAGCCGTCACATCTCTTCTCAGAGATACGCCGCCACCATTCCAGCAAGCTTATTTTCCACTACATTTTACAATTTCAGATTATTTCCTTATTGAATAGAAAACCAGTTTTAATGTATCTCTGTTATTTTGTCTTAAGCATATTTTAATAATTTGTATTCATTTCATTCTGCTCATAAAATCTGGATGAGTGTTATCAGAGCGGTTTTCTCCTTGTCGTCTTAATGTATGTCCTCGACGAGGTCAGGGTACAAAGAATTGGGTCTCGAGCTTGTTTTTCTTGAGGACAAAATCTCTCGCACACCCAAGCAACCTCTCACCGAAGGAGAAAAGAAAGATGACGGGACATGAGATCCTTTCAAAAAATTTCTTGAGGAATCCCTCACACAACAAAGGAACGAGATGATGGATAGTTTCATGCAAATCCTTCGGCGACTACCAGCATGTGATGCATCTTCCTCGAGTGGAGGTGTCGCCCCCTTCAAGGTGTTGGATTACTGAGAGGGGGGGTGAATCAGTAATAGATAAATCTAACCATTTTTAACCATATACTGCAAGTGTTATATGTAGCATTATCATCCAATATTTGCAGAGTAAATGAACAATGAAAAAATTAGCAATCATACACATACACAGTACACCATTGTTTTTACGTGGAAACCCAAAGCGGGAGAAAAACATGGAATGCTTTTTCTTATACATCTTGAAGAATTACATTCATTGGAAGCACCAACTTCCTTTGTTTTCCAACTACAATTGGAAGGAGGCTCCAACCCCTTAGTTTCTCAGGATACAACCTGAGGGAAGCTCCAACTCCTCAATTCTCTGGCTACAACCAGAAGGAGGCTACAACCCCCTATGTTCTTTGGCTACAACCGGAAGGTGGCTACAACCACTTGTCCTTTCCCCGTCCAACCACACTGATGTATAAGTAGAATGATGGAACCACTGTCACACTATCACTATGAGATATAATGTTGTAAAACTGTACCAATAAACCTGCACCAAACAACCTGTACCAATAACCTGAACCATGTATCAACCATGCATCAACTTGTACATCAACCTGTAATCAACTTGTATCATAAACAAGTGCATCAACCATGCACCAACCTGTACCAAACAAACTGTAATCAAATTGTACCATAAAAAAGTGCATCAACCATGCACCAACCTGTACCTCAACCTGCAAACCTTCCTTAACTTTAACAACAAGAGACTAGCATTTTCATCAAACTTTACTTTAGTCTCACGTGACTAGTTTTTGATTAGTCAACAACCCTAACATGAAATAATCATAACTATGTACCTGTAATGAATAAAGATCTGAAAATACTACACATTGTTCTTCAGTGTGTTTTATGCAATTCCTTGAGGTGTCACTACTTGGAACCTCTCAGAAAAGGAGTTATAGAAAAAATGGCATACCTTGTTGAATTCTGGCTTATTCTAGAGAGAGAACTTGTAGAGCGTGCCCCGCACAGAATAATTGTTGTATGGATCTGAAAATTTTACACAGAATACCACAGACTGTACTCTAATCAACACATTTTGTCTTACTAAATTTGGATCTGTTATGAAGAAGTTATGACATTTTTACCCAAAACACTTGTTTTAGACTAGTTTTAGGACTAGCCACAAACCCTGTTTTCCACTGAGTGTAACTCCAAAAATACAACGAGCCACAAGCTGAAATTCGTACCACAACTACTTGGATGTGTTTTCTCAATGTCCTCCCAATTTCAAGGTCTGAATCATTCTAAAAAACAGTTATTGCAAAAATAGTGAGATGACTTGTAAACAACATACCTTAGAAAGCATCATCAAAAGAAATTATCATCCCTTGAATTTCGGCCTTCTTTACTTCACCTTCCCTCTAAAATTTGGCTTAGATATCCTTTGGTTACCTCAATCGCTTGTAGATATTCAATATGCTCAAGTGTGATTAAAATGAGAGAGCCTTGCCTCTTATTTATACTCTCCAAGTAGCTTCCTTAGAAGAATCTTCTAGGCCACATTGTCCACATAGTCACCTATGCCCAACTTTGCCCAATTTGCCACTTGTCCATGTTTCCAATAGATACTTGACCACTTAACCCATTTTCCTCATTTTAGGGTTAACCTTCTTATAACCACTTTCCGTAATTAGAAAGTTCTTCATTTAATTTATTATGTAAATAATCCTCCTTGACTTTGTCACTTTACTTTATTATTTAATTAATCCTCTTTGACTTTGTCACTTCACTTTGTTATTTAAATAATCCTCTTTGACTTTGTCACTTCACTTTATTATTTAAATAATTTATTCTTTGCAATCACTTTGACTTCTTTGACCTTTTAGGGCTTCAAGCCAACAAATGAGGGTCCTCGAACTTCGTAAGGCCATAACTCTCAAACCGTGAGGAGTTATGTGACATTCCACATACCACCAGAAATGGCATGACATGTAATATCCATCTAGAATATTCTTACCTACAAATATATCAAAACTCATACCATTATACATAAAAAAAAAAAACTTGGGTCCATTACCCAAACCTTTTTGCTATCGAAATTCGCTACCAGACTTTCTTCAAGGGTTGACATCAATGAAAACCAACCCAATTAATAAACACAAGGTACAAATCAACTTCAATATTCCTACATTTGAAGTTCAAATAGACGCAGATGTTGTAGACAAGTGGTTGAATCTACTAGAAGGGTATTTTTCTGTCCATAACTTTTCAAATAGAGAAAATATTACTTTTGCGCTCCTCAAAGTCGTTCCCCATCTCAAATATTGGTGGGAAACTTTCTATGAGAAAAAGGAAACAGAGGAACCCTCATTATTTACAGTCGTGACCACCTGGGAATCCTTCTGAGATGTTATTAAGGAACAATACTACCTTGTCGGAAGTTATGATGACTTGTATACCAAACGGACCACACTGCTACAAGAAAGCGATCAAGAAATGCCAGAGTTCACAAATATCTTCCATACCTTGCGCACCAAGATGGGTATCAAATATTCAGAGATACATCTAGTGCTCAAGTATCGTGGTGCTCTACATAGATACATCCAGACTGAAATGGAATTTATGGACATCTTGTCCTTGGGCACGGCCTACCGATATGTAGTCAAAATCGAGGAGAAGCTCAAACAAAAGACGTGACAATTTGGGCCTGGGAACCCCTCACAGTAAAAGCCAGGAGAGGGCGACCCCAACCCACAAAACAAAGGACACAGAAAATAAGGACAGTATTAGGAAAGTTAGTCCAAGCCGTAAGCAAAGAAGGACACTGGAAAGACAAAGAAAGATACCAGAAAGTGGTGTGACTTCCATAAGAGCCCTTGGAATAACACTATTGATTGTCACTCAAAGCAGTCATTGGTGGCCGAAGTGAAAGCCTATGAATCAGATGTGGGTCTTGATTATGAGTCTAAACCAGAAATGGGAATACAAATAATTGATGTGGAACCCAGTGCCACCGTTTTTTCCACCAAGCTCCAGCTTGGTGAACCAGACGAGCCAGAAGAAGGTGAGCACCTCTTCCATTCATAGATGTGGGTAAAAGGCACCCCGCTACACTTCATAGTTGATAGCGGTAGCCAAAAGAACCTCATCTCAGCGGAGGTCAACAAGTGGCTCGCCCTACTGACAACGCCACACCCACAACCTTACACCATTGGATTTCTCCGCCAAGGAAGCGATCTCCACGTCAGCCAACAGTGTCGACTGTTGTACAACATCAAGCCCTTCAAAGACGAGGTATTGTGTGATGTTTCTCCTCTTGAATTTTGTAATGTTCTTTTGGGCCAACCTTATTTATGGAAACATCATGTTGTATATGAGTCTATGCCTTATAGTTTTATTATTACTTTGAACAGGAAATTGTAAAGGATACCCGAGGCAGTCCCTCCTAGTGTTATTTCCTTGATCTTTTCCAAGCAATACAGGAAGGTCATCTCTCAGATGGGGAAGTTTGTCTTCTTTGTGATTCACTCTCAGAATGAGAAAAAGATCGTAGCCACATCTAGGGTCTCTGTGGCCGACCTCTCCACACATCAGAAGAAAGTAGATAACGTCAGGGAAGAATACTCGGATATATTCTCCTCACCTACTGGGGTACCTCTGCACTGTCATTTCAAGCACCCCATCGATATGACTGTTGGAAACAATAGATGTTCTCATTTAACCATATACAATATAGAAATATTGTCACCCAACCATAGGCTGAAGCCACCCCCGATCACCTTAACCTTGATAGAGAATAATTCTAGAAGAAAACCCTGGCCCTAGTAGCCAATCAATGTAGCATACCTCTCTCCAGAGCTAGCACACAAGGCAGAAATTCCAAACCATAACCAATAGAAAGTCCAAGCCTAAACCGAGAATACAAGTTGCAGTAGCTGCAGTTGCAGCTACTCTCCAAACTTGTGCACTTACTCAGTTTCTGCAATGCACACTCTTACATTTTTGCAGTTGTGAGTTGTGTGTACCAAATGAGATATGGCATCTTGGATTTATATTATTTCTCCTTAGCTGTCTGGGATGACTTTTCATTCTAGAGGCTAAGCACTCAATATTAAATATTTCCTTTAGATGACTTGTCTTCTAGGGTTATGTCCAATGCTTTAGGGTTTCTTCTTGCTTCCCGGAATATTCTATCCTTGTCAAGGTTACACGTGGAGGTTAATACCTCCCATAGCTACCATAATATCAACACTCCCTCCTATCTAGGGAGGTATTGAAGGAAATGGTCTTGAGCACAAACATACCATTCAACCGGTAGCATTATCATAGCCATACATGCTATCTCATGATTAGATCACGAGCACCATAATCATTATTAGTATCATTTGATAGCATCAACTACATAATCTCTCAAAGCCATACTCCATTTGATTAATCAAGCATGATGTTGAATAAGTCACTCAATCCACAGAGTGATACAAGGACCATTATTATAATCTAGACATACATCTAAGAAGAATGACTGTCCCAACAGATGGTAAAATATATGTCATGGACTACAGAGACCATTCCTATAGGAATTACAGTCTAGGACTATTTTCTAATCGGGTCATATGTACCATAGAGATCCTTCTCAACCTATATGCCTTAGAAAATATCGGTCTTGAACCATTTTCCTAATCGGGCCACAATTCTTTCCTTAGGAAAATACTAGTCCATGACATGTCAACAAACTGTCAACCTGGACCATTCTCCACAGAGAGAATACATATCCACTAGCAATATGTTCTATCTAGACCATTCTCTGCCTGGAGAATGTATGTCCATGAGCACACTTACTATCCATCTAGTTGATAATCATTTTCAACACTATTGATAGTCTACATGGAAATCAAAACAATGGCATTCAATAGAACAGAACTGTGTCTATCCATAGTAGTACAAAACTACTATCCAGTGGTACACAACCACACTAAGTAGCACACAACTACTTAATCATTGACACATATTCACAACCAATGGAACACATCCACCATAGTAGCATACATCTACTATCGAGAGACATATAGTCTCCATAGTAATCATATCATCTGATATCAACCTGCATAGAAACAATATCATGATATAAACTGAGTCATATAGGCCATTCTTCCACTCACATCTGTGATATCTGGAAGAGCATATGCCCTCATACAGTAAAAACATCAACCATGGGATATCTAGACTATTCTTCCCAAGTATGGAAGAATAATTGTCCCTGATTTATGATCCTAGACCATTCATCTAACTAGGTCATTCCTCCAGCACTAAACATAGTGAAACCTAGATAGAATGAGTCTGTCCTAGGGAATGTGTGTCCTTGATTTTTGAACCTGGACCATTCACCTAACTAGGCCATTCCTCTGGCACTAAACATAGTGCAGCCTAGAGAGAATGAGTATTCCCTAGGGAATGACTGTCTGGACCATTTCCGAAGGAAATGACTGTCCTGCACCAACCTCCAAAATGGACCATTCTTCGAAACTGCTCATAATTGTGAACTTTGAAAGAATGACTGCCCAGTGAGGTAGACCATTCTACTTGACCACTACTCAGAGTGACTTCCAAGAAGAATGACTCTCCTAGACCATTCCCCCACACTGGCCACAAGGGAAATCACTATCTATGGTACATCAACAATCTATCGAACCATTTTCATTACGAAAATGATTGTCTTATCTGGACCATTTTACGAACTGGAAAATGCATGTCCGTCAGAAATCTCAAACCACTTTCCAAACTAGAAAGGAACTTCTCATCCTGGACCATTTTTCGAACTGAAAAAAATGGTTGTCCATAAATCAATAACACATTAGTTCTCCCTCCCAAATTGGGAGTAATCTCTTCCTTTTTCAATAAGGAAGTTTTCTCCACGAGCCCCAGCTTGTAAACTTTTCATCTTGAACAGAGGTTTTTCCAAAATATCTGCTATCTGCTCATCTGTGGAGATATATATTGGAGAACCACTTCTCTTTTCTGGACTTCATCACGGAGAATGTAATGCTTGATCTCAATGAACTGCACACTGTCATGGAACACTGGTTTTCTCTTAAGGCTTCATATGGATCTGATCATTACAATATATCATGGTCAAATTCAACACTTTTGTTTCCTGCTAAATCATGACATTGTGGCAAGTCTCAACTGAAACATATTCAAGTAGCACTTCTTCTGTCATCATGAGATTTTTCCATGGATTATCAATCCATCATCACAGACTTCTGAGTAACTGTTCTGATACACTATCTCTGTCATAGAAAGTTTTCACCATGCTTTTGTTATATATGAGATACTTTGCATGAAGTCATTTGAATCCATACAAGGTCTTCTTATATCTGCATACGTGGGTCTCTTTCTAGTATACCTCAAAAACTTGAGATTTCTTTACATAAGATTTCTTCCTCGAATGCTCTATTGGGAGAGCATTCTTTTACAACCAACTGATGTAAACTTCAATCCATGGATACTGCAGGAGATATAATATCTCAGATAGAGGTATATCTGACTTATGGGAACAAGTTGTTATCATAGTCTTCCCCTCCTTTTGGAAGAAACTCTAGTTCTGAATCTCGCAATGCTTCCATCCTTTTTCACAATTTATTACATATATTGTTCTTCATCATAACTTCCATTTCTTCTGCTTGATTGTTTCTAGTGGGTTCAAACCAAGCTGGCAGTCTTGTGATTCTAGGTATAATAACTGGTTGTTTTGGATTTTCTTTCTCTCTTGGAATCTTCATGTTATTCCTCATGTTTTTGTTTATCTCTTGGGTCCATGGAATTTTCTATAGATTCCATGCCCCGAATATTCCAACTTCTTTCTTTCATCATAGGATCATGGATGTAGATGGACAACCAAGGATACTTTAAGGCTTCTTTTTTAAGAAGACTTCTTCTAAAGTCAAACTGAACTTGTGCTACTTTTCATGGCTGCTACATTCAATGGGAACATGGATAGATACTTCATAATCCTCAATGGATCATATTATTTAGGATTAGCTCCCTCCTAATCCTTGCTTCATGCATGAATGCATGTTCTTCTTTTGGAATTATGTAATCAACTCCCTCCATCTAAGAGAGTCCACACTTTCGTTTGCATCCTTATTGCCTTTTGCAAAGTGTCACAAGTCTTTTTCTAGTTTCCTCAAGTTTGATTCTAATTTTGGCTTATCTGGCAGTTGTTACTTATATAATAGCTTCCAAAAGAGTCGTTGCCAAGGATTGTCAATGTACTTCATATTCTCATGTGTATTGCTTGACTTGTATTCATCGTGATAGCAATCCTTATTTCATTATTCTTCCATAGGTATTTATTTCACTTGAACATCTTATCTTCTAGGAAATAGATATGCAAGATATATACAAAAACTACGTAAAAATGGTATGTACAATAACTATGAAGAATATTGTTACCTTGACTTAGAAGAAGAAGTATGTTTTATCCTATTTGGCCTTCTTTGAAGGTTCCTTTTCTTCAACAATGATTGCTTCATTTGTTTCCTTTCTTTTTCTTAACTCAAGACAATGGTTCCTGTAGTGACCATATTTTTGACAATTGAAACATTTTATCTTTGACATATCCTTTTCTTGATTTGGTTTCTTCCTTGAGACAAACTTCTTCTTATTTCTGAAATTCTCAAACTTCTCCATAATTGCAACGTTCTAAGGTTCCTTCTCTTTTCCTTCTTCAAACTGTGGTTCCACAATCTTTCCTTTCACGATATCCAACACGTTATTCTTAGCAAGGATGATATCAATCCTTGTCTTCCATGCTCTGAAGTTAGAATCCCCTTCTAACTTGTTTTCTGACTTCATAGAGTAAGTCATGACTTCTTTGACTTGGTCAACCTTTGTCTTTGACTTGGTCAACCTTTGACTTTGACCAAAAACTAAAACTTGGTGCCTTAGCTTGCTGAGAGTACAAGGAGCTGCGTTGGGTTAGGGCGCACTAGGATATCCAGAAATTAGGTTAATCTCTTCACTTTAGGTGCCTCAACAAGAGGGTTAGGGTTTCATTGTTGTAGAAAAAATTGACTGCAACTGCAACTGTAACTGAGCAAATCCTCCCAATCTATCTTCCAGCGATTAGACTGTCCGAAGATAGGGTGGGCCCATAACTTTTTGGAAATAATAAGTGTGATCATTTAACCATAGACAATATAGATATATTTTCACCCAACCATAGGTCGAAGCCACCCCCGAGCACCTTAACCTTGACAGAGAATAATTCTGAAAGCAAACCCTGGGCCTAGTAGCCAATCAATGTAGTGTACCTCTCTCTAGAGATAGAACACAAGGCAGAAATTTCAAACCATAACCAATAGAAAGTTCAATCCTAAACTGAGAATATAGGCTGCAATAGCTCTAGCTGCATATACTCTCTAGACTTGCGCACTTACTTAGTTTCTACAGTGCGCACTCTCACATTTCTGCAGTTGCAAGTTGTGTGTACAGAATGAGATCTGGCATCCTGTATCTATATTGTTTCTCCTTAGCTTTCTGGACTGACTTCTCATTCTAGAGGCTAAACACTCAATATTAAATATTTTCTTTAGCTGACTTATCTTTTAGGGTTATGTCCAATGCTTTAGGGTTTCTTCTTTCTTCCTAGAATATTCTATTCTTGTCAGGGTTACACGTGGAGGTTAATACATCTTATAGCTACCATAATATCAACACTGACCCCCGGCGCACTGCTGCTCAATGGGACAGTCTACTGCCACTCTCTATTAGATAATGAGGAGATCATGATCCGGATTTATGTAGGAACACAATGAAATACAAAAATACACATAAACACAGAGGTGCATCGGAAATAAGACTTCATTTCAGTAATAACAAATGACTAAAATATGCTTACAGACAGAATGGAAATAAACTAGTTGGGTCGTTGGTAGCTTATCTCTGAGAAGAGATGTGGCGGATACTGGCCTCTGAACTGTGTTACAATGAGGCTCGAAGGCCTATTATTATTGAGAAACAATGGAAAACCCTAAAAATCCAAATACCTAACCCTAGGAGATGAAACGCCAAGACTATGGGCCCCGTTTGGGTAAGTTGGTACATCAACTTCTCGGGGACGTAACTTTGGCATACGATCTCCATTTGACACGTTATATACCTCGTTAGAAAGATATATCCGAGGAATACAACTTTTGGGTGAGCAACATCAATTTACAATCCATGTTGCTCCCCATTTTCCCAAAAAAACATCGTTTAAGGCCTCAAAATGGCTCCGGAAGTTCAGGACCCGAAAAACTGCTAAAAATAGTAAATTGTGCAGAAACTGAAAAAATGAAAGAAGAAATGGTGGGGGTCCAAGTGGAATAGGCGGGTGGCCACCAATATCCACCTAGATCATTCCTCCCCCCTTAGGAAGCAATGGTCCCCATTGCGTTGAGTTCCTCCATGAGATGAGGAAACTTCTGTTGAACTTGGTCCCTAGTGAGCCATTTTCCTTGATGAAGGAGTTGGCCTGCTTTGACAAATCGATATAGCGGTATTCTTTGTTTTTGAGTGTGCTTTATCTGTGTATCCATGATCTGATCAGTTCTAGCTTGTTCCATCTAGTATGGATTTAACTATGTTGGTGTGAGTTGTTCTGCCATGTCGGATGTGTCTAGTAGAGGTGGAAAGTAGGGCCGAAGGCGGTCCACATTGAACACTGGGTGTAGACCAAGGAATAGTGGAATTTTGAGCTCAAAGGAATTTTCCCCTACAGCCTTGGTGAGGGTGTACGGCCCATATCGGAGTGGATGAAGCTTGCAGTGGGGTCCAGCGAGGCGCTCATTTTGCAAATGAAGCGACACTTTCTCGCCCACCTGGAAGTTGTGTGGCACCCGATGTTGATCATGTCATTGCTTGTACTTGCATTGGCTTTGTCCAAGATGTCATGAACCTATTGGCGGATGTGTTGAATGTGCTCAATGAAGTTGTTTGCCTTCAGACTGGACATGAGCTGAATCTTCCTGAGTAGCCACAAATGGCATGGCTATGTCAATGGGACATAGTGGCTGGAATCCCAAGCCCACTTGAAAGGGCCTGTGGCTGGTTGAGCTATGGAGAGCCTGGTTGTAACTGTGTTGTACATAGGGGAGGATCTCATCACATGTGGGTGGATTCTTTGAATTGTACATGCGCAGAATGTGTATGATCATCCAGTTGACAACCTCTGTCTGGCCATCAGTTTGTGGATGGAAAGTTGTGGACTTGGTGAGCTTGGTGTCCAACATCGACCAAAGGCTGGACCAAAATGTACTGAGGAACCTACTGTCGCGATTTGAGATGATAGACTGTGGGATCCCAAAGTGTACCCACACTCGTTCAAAGAAAAGTTTAGCAGTGGCTTCTACTGTGATATTATTCTTGCAGGCCATCATAATGGACATCTTCAAGAATCGGTCGAAGACCACAAAAACACAGTCATTGCCACGCTTAGTAGAAGGAAGGCCCGACATGTAATCCATAGAGATGGATTCCCAAGGTCGACTGGGGGTAGGAAGTGGAGTATAGAGGCCTTGCTTCTTGATGGTTGGTTTTGCAATGGCGCAAGCAGTGCAGGACTTGATGTACTTCCCGACATCTTGTCAAAGGTTCGGCCAATAGAAATAATTTTGCAATACTGCCATGGTTTTCTCGACCCCGAAATGCCAAGTGACCCGACTATAGTGCGCCTCCAAAATCATCTTGGCATGCCCACTTGAAGGAACACAAAGGTGTCCCAGGTGACAAAGCAGGGCATCCTGAAGGTGAAAATTGGGAACTTGCTTACCCTCCAAGAGTGTATTGTATGTGTGGCAGAATTCTGGATCACTTGTGTAGAGAAGCGGCCAATCAAAAGTCTCATGCCCACAAGAGTTGAGCACAGTGGTTAGCGCCACGATGGGTGGTCGACTGAGACAGTCTGCAACATTATTGGTGCTGCCTTTTTTGTACTTAATGTTCAGATGAAACTGTTGCAGGTATGTGGACCACTTCTGATGGTGATCATTCTGCAACTTCCCTTGTGTTTGTATGAACTGCAGGGGTCGGTGGTCTATGTGGATGACCGTTTCCTTTCCCAAAATGTAATGCTTCCATTGCCGATAAGCCTGCACAATGGAATACATTTCTTTGTCATAAGTGGGATACTTCTGGATTGTGTCAAAAAGTGTCTCACTGTGATATGCCACTGGGTGCCCATGTTGAGTAAGGACTGCCCAATAGCATAGTCAGAGGAATCTGTCTCGATCTCAAATGGTTGTTGCAAGTCTGGTAATGTGAGCATTGGTGCAGAGCAGAGGTGATGCTTCAACTCCCCGAATTCCTTCTATTGAGATTCAAACCAAAATAATTTTGCTTTAGCTCCTCCCTTGGTGACTTGACTCAAGCACCAAGTGATATGAGAGAATCCCAACACAAACCTGCGGTACAAATTGGTAAGACCTAAAAAGTTGTGGAGATCTGTTAAGGTGGTTGGGGTTGGCCAATCTCGAATGAATTGGATCTTTGCTGGATCCACATGCACCCCCCGCTCATCAATAATGTATCCCAGATATTGAACCTGGGTTATGCCAAAAGTGAATTTCTCCAAATTGGCACACAACTTGTGTTGTCGCAGTGTTTGGAGGACCTGTCCGATGTGGTGGAGGTGCTCTTCCCAAGTCTGGCTAAAGATCAGAATGTCATCCAAGTACACCACTACAAATGAGTTGGTGAATGGCCGTAGGATGTCATCCATTAGCCTCATGAAGGTTGCAGGGGCATTCGTCAACACGAAAGGCATGACCAACCATTCAAAAATTCCCTCCTTGGATTTGAATGTAGTCTTCCACACATCAGAGGGTTCGATTGGTACCTAGTGATACCCAGATTTCAAGTCGATCTTGCTGAAATATTTTGCCCCCTTAAGTTGGTCCATAAGGTCATAAATCCGTGGGATCGGGTACCTATTCCGGACAGTGATCTTGTTCAGTGCCTAATAGTCAATGCAGAGTCTCCAAGTCCCATCCTTCTTCTGCACTAATACGATCGGGCTCCCACAGGGCGATGAACTCGGCCGGATGTGACATTTCTGCAATAGCTCCTGAATCTACCTCTTGATTTCGTCATTCTCCAGGACAGAGCACCGGTAGATGGGTCCATTGGGAAGCAGTGCACCTGGGGTTAGATCGATGGGGTGCTTGACCTGGCAGTGTAGAGGCACCCCTGTGGGGGAGGTGAAGATGTCCTCGTACTCCTCCATGACCTTATCCATCTGTTGTTTTCGTGCAGCGGGGCCCTGTCTGGAGTTCATGGCCACTATCTTCCTCTTTCCTTGAGGGCAGATCATCAGGAAAACAAATTTCTTGGTTTTGGAAATGAGCTTACTACATTTTTTTTGCAGTAGCCAAAGAGATGGTGGTAGGCAGTGCTATCTCCGGTATCCTGTACATCTTATTGCCCAAAGTGATAATAACAGCACGAGGCCTGGACTCATACACAGCATGTCGCTTCCACAAGTACGGTTGGCCTAATAATACATCAGAAACATCAAGAGGAGCAATGTCACATAATACCTCATCCATGAAGGGCTTGATGTTGTAGGGAAGGCGACATTGTTGACTGACACGGAGGTCCCGTCCTTTGTGCAACCACCCGATGGTGTATGGTTGTGGGTGTGTTGTGGTTGGCAAGCCCAGTCATTTCACGACCTCTATTGAGATGAGGTTCTTCTAGATCCCGCTGTCGACAATGAACTACAATAGAGAACCCTTTACCCACATCTTGGAATGGAAGAGACGCTATGCCTCCTCTGGATCTTCTGGTTCCTCCTTCTGGATCTTCGTGGTGGCAACGGTGGCGTTGGGCTCCGTATCGATAATCTGCTTCCCCCTGTCATTCCCCTTGTTAGGTTCTGATTCAGAGTCGGATCATGCATCTGATTCAGAAGCCTTCAACTCGACTACCAGTGACTGCTTGGCCCGACACTCACTTGTGTTGTGAGTGGAGCTCTTATGGAACTCACACCACTTCCCCATGTCATTTTTTGGCTTCGTGGTGTTGTTCTTTGCTTGTGGCTTTGGTGGGTTGTCCTGGGCTTCCCCGCCTTGGCTTGGTCCTTTGTTCTACGGTTTGGGAGTACCTTTCCCTTGCTTCTGATTTGCAGACCCAAAGTCTCGCTTCTTCTGTTCAAACTTCTGCTCAATCTTGGAAG
Source organism: Picea engelmannii (assembly GCA_009831015.1). Taxonomy (NCBI): domain Eukaryota; kingdom Viridiplantae; phylum Streptophyta; class Pinopsida; order Pinales; family Pinaceae; genus Picea; species Picea engelmannii. Next base: position 4,137,127 of record ML777022.1, read on the forward strand.
CATATCGGTATGCCACACCAAGCGAGGAGATGTCGAGGAACTCCATTTCCTCCTGAATGTATCTGTGCAGAAAACTACGGTACTTTAACACCAAATGTTTCTATGAATCTTTGATACCCAACTTTGTGCGTAGGGTATGAAACAAATTTGTCATCTCATGCACATCTTGGTCCCTTTGCTGCCGCAACGTACTCCATTGTATGTATTTGTCCTCATAGCTCCCCATAGGATAATATTGTTCCTTGATGGCATCTCGGAAAGAATTCCAAGTGGGTGAGGCCGAGAACAAAGAGGGTTCTCCCTCGCCCTCTTGCTCTGAGTAGGTTTCCCACCAGTCCTTGACATGGGGGGCGGCTTTGAGGAGTGCGAAAATAATCTTTTTTCGGCCGGAAAAGTCATGAACCGAGAAATATCCCTCTAACATATTCAACCATCTATCTATGATATCTGCATCTATTTGGCTGTCAAATATGGGAATGTCAAAATTTACTTGTACCTTAAAAGGAGTGGCGCCTCCAGAGTGGCTTCTGGATGTCGATGCTCCGCCAGTCGAAATCCGTTGAAGAATCTGGGAAAAGTTGTCCATCATCGCATTCCTTTGTTTCTCGAGGGCCTCCTCGAGCAAAATTTTGATAGGATCTCCTACTCCCTCATCTTTCTTTTCTTTCCCCATGGGCGGTCATCGGGGTTTGCGAGGCTGATCTTGCAAACGTTCAACCAAATCGAGCCCCAACTCCTTATACCCCGATCTCGTTGGGGACATGCAAAGAAGGATCGAGAATGAGTAGGTGGATTTGATACCACTGATCCGGATTTATGTAGGAACACAATGAAATACAGAAATACACATAAACACATAAACACAGAGGTGTAGCAGAAATAAGACTTCATTTCATTAATAACAAATGACTGAAATATGCTTATAGACAGAATGGAAATAAACTAGTTGGGTCGCTGGTATCTTATCTCTGAGAAGAGATGTGGTGGCTACTAGCCTCTGAACTGTGTTACAATGAGGCTCGAAGGCCTATTATTATTGAGAAATAATGGAAAACCCTAAACATCCAAATACCTAACCCTAGGAGATGAAACGCCAAGACTATGGGCCCCGTTTGGGTAAGTTGGTACATCAACTTCCCGGGGACGTAACTTTGGCATATGATCTTCGTTTGGCGCGTTCTATACCTCGTTGGAAATATCTATCCGAGGAATACAACTTTTGGGTGAGAAACATCAATGTATAATCAATGTTGCTCCCCGTTTTCCCAAAAAAACATCGTTTAAGGCCTCAAAACGGCTCCGGAAGTTCAGGACCCGAAAAACTGCTAAAAATAGTAAATTGTGCGGAAACTGAAAAACTGAAAGAAGAAATGGTGGGGGTCCAAGTGGAATAGGTGGGTGGCCACCAATATCCACCTGATCATTTCAAGCCACAAATCCAAGAACTACTCCACAAGGGGTACATCCATCCCATCTCATCACCTTGCGAGATCCCAATCATGTTGTTATATAAGAAATATGGAACATGGAAACTCTGCATTGATTATCGGGCTCTGAATAAAATCACATTCAGAAACTAGTACCCGATTCCCCAAATTGACGATCTCCTTAATCAACTCACGGGGGCCAACTACTTCAGTAATATTGATCTGAAGTCTGGTTACTACCAGGTCCCGATAGAAGAAACGGATGTATGGAATATTGCCTTCAAGTCAAACAAAGGTCTTTTTGAATGGTTGGTCATGCCCTTTGGTTTGACAAATGCTCCAACCACTTTCATGAGGATGATGGACGATATCCTATGACCATTCACCAATAATTTTGTAGTGGTGTATATGGATGACATTCTCATTTACAGCAAGACTTGCAAAAAACACTTGCAGCATATTCAACAGGTTCTCCACACCTTGTGGCAGCACAAGCTATACGCCAACTTGGAAAAATGCTCCTTCGGCATGGACAAGGTCCATTACCTGGGATACATCATTTATTAGCATGGCATACATGTGGATCCAGCCAAGATCCAAGTCATTCGAGACTGGCCAACCCCAACCACACTCACTAATATTTGGAGCTTCTTGGGCCTTGCCAATTCTACCCCAGGTTCGTGTTGGGATTCTCCCATATTGTATGGGCCCTCAGCCAAATAACCAGGGGTGGTGGTAAGGATAAATTTGTGTGGGGTTGGTCCCAACAACAAGCATTCAATGGTTTGAAGAAACGCTTGTGCTCATCCTCAGTACTTTCACTACCAGACTGCATCATCCCTTTGAGATCAAGACAGATGCCTCATACTATGTTGTGGGAACCATTCTCACTCAACACAGCCACCCCATGGCCTATCATAGTGAAACACTATCAGATGTTTTATGTAAGTACCCTACTTACAACAAATAAATGTACTCCATTGTGCAATCCTACCGCCAGTGGAGACATTACATTATTGGGAAGGAGACAGTCAGCCACACTGATCATAAGCCACTACAGTTCATGCAGACACAAGGAAAATTGCAGAATGACCACCATCAGAAGTGGTCCACATACTTGCATCAATTCCATGTCAACATCAAGTATAAAATAGGAAGCACCAATCGTGTCACCGATTTCCTCATCATACCTCCAGTCACAAAACTCACCATGGTGCTAGTCTCTTGTGGCCATGAGACCTCTGGATGGCCCCAACTCTATGAGACAGACACGGACTTCGCCACCACCTACCAAATGTTGGGCACAAACATAGTTGTCGATAATTTTCATCTTCAGGATGGGCTACTGTGTCGTCTAGGCCATCTCTGTGTTCCATCGAGCGAGCATGCGAAGATGATCTAGGAATCCCACTACAGTCAGGTGGCGGGACACTTCGACGTCAAAAAGACAATGGCAATGCTGAAACAACATTTCTACTGGCCAAAACTTCGACATGAGGTCAGAAAGTATATTAGGTCCTGCACTGCCTACGTTATTGCCAAACCGACCACTAAGAAATAGGGACTTTACACCCCTCTTCCTACTCCTAACAGGCCATGGGAATCCATCTCAATGGACTACATGTCGGGCCTCCCATCCACCAAGTGGGGAAATGGCTGTGTTTTTGTGGTTGTTGATCGCTTTTCTAAAATGGCGATTCTAGTCGCCTTCAAGAAGAGAAACATAGCAAAGGCTACTGCCAAGATCTTCTTTGAATGATTCTAGGTACATTTTGGAATCCCACAAACCATTTTATTATATTAGGACAGTCGATTTCTCAACACATTCTAATCGATCCTATGGTCACTGTTGGACACGAAGCTCATCAAATCCACGGCCTTCCACCCCCAAACAGATGGCTAAACCGAGGTCATAAATCGAATCATCGTGCATATCCTGTGCATGTATAATTCCAAGAACCCTCTCACATGGGAAGAGGGTCTTCCCTATGTCCAACATATCTACAATCGATCCCTGCATAGCTCAACCAGACACAACCCCTTCCAGGTGGGGTTGGTATTCCAACCATTGGGTCCCATAGATGTTGCGCTACCCCTTGCGGTCACCTCAACTGACTCATCTCCTACTCCAACTGAAGTTGACAAAGCCACCTAGTTCATTGAGTGGATCCATCACATCCACCAATAGGTTCATGACATCCTACAGAAGTCTAATGACAAGTACAATCAATGCCATGATCAACACCGAGTGCCACATAAGTTTTAGGTGGGTTACAAAGTTTGGTTGCACTTGTAGAAAGAACGCCTTATAGAACCCCATCGAAAGCTTCGCCCACTCCATTATGGGTCATACACCATCACCAAGTCTATGGGTGATAATTCTTTTGAGCTCAATATTCCTCTTTTCCTTAGCCTACACCCAGTGTTCAACGTGGATCTCCTTTGGCCTTATTTCCCACCATTATTGGACGACTCAGAGGTAGCATAACAATTGACACCAACAAAGCTCAACCCCGAATGCATACAACATGAATCCAGTGATAATATTGTGGAAAAATAGGTCAAGGGAACTCTCCAACAAAGGATCCAACTTTATCGAGTTGTCAAATCTAAGAAGCTTCTGCACCAAGGCAAGTGGCTCACCTGGGGCCAAATTCAGTAGAAATTTCCTCATTTGATGGGGGAACTCAACGCAATGGATACCATTGCTTTCTAAGGATGGAGGATTTATCTAGGTGGATATCTATGGCCACCCACCTATTCTACTAGCTTGAAAAACAGTTATCCACCTTGGCATTTTTTCGACAGTTTTTCGGGTTCCAAACTTTTGGGGTCGTTTTGAGGCCCTAAATGATGTTTTGGGGGGATTTAGGGCAGAAATGATTGAAAAAAGAACTTACATAGGCCAATCAAAAAAATTTCTTCTTGGCTAGACCTTTCCAATGGGCTATTGTGCACCTAAAACAGATATTTTATGCAAACGTTACGACTCTGAGAAGTTGATGTACTAACTTATTCCAACGGGGCCCACATGAATTTTGGCACTTCATCTCCTAGGGTTAGGTTTTTGGATTTATAGGGTTTTGGCATTCATATTTATTGTAAAAAATGCCTTCAGAGCCTCATTCTAGTGATCTTCTTGCGAATGAGCACAGTCATCACATATCTTCTCAGAGATAAGCCACCACCATTCCAACAAGCTTGTTTTCTGTTGCATTTTATAGTTTCATGTTATTTCCTTATTGAATAGAAAACCAGTTTTATTGTATCTCTTTTATTTTGTGTTAAGCATATTTTAATAATTTGTATTCATTTCGTTATGCTCATAAAATCTAGATTAGTGATGTCCCTGTGGGTGAACACAAGTGGACGTGTCCCTAGTGGCTAAGCATTAGAGGATGCGTGGATGCCTTGCTATATTGTATGAGAGTAAGATTTATTGTAACCCTAATTGTGTAAAGGGTACAATTCATCCCCACCGTGTAAAAAATAATTAATATTGTGTAAATATTAATTATATTTATGAGTTTTGTTATCATTGAAATTCACCCTCATATTGCGAGAGGGTAAGCCCAGTACCCATCATAGTTTTTGGTGGATGTTGGTTTTATGTGAGTGGAGGTCAATGGAAAAAATTCAATATATGAATGATGTTCAACACAGAACTGGACAAGAAATGCACAGGGAAGTGAGGGCCAAAACTAACTTCAGTCAGAGAATTGAATTTAAGTGTGAGCAGAGGGAAGACTTAGTGAGAAAGGGGAACAAGATTGCTATGAGCATCAGGCTTTCAAGAAGCATGGAGAAGAAAAAATCAGAATCAAGATCACTCTTAAGCTCAAGCTTCAGACACTGAAATATGTCCAAACAACACAGTCACAACAACACAATGATCAAACCTACATCACCATGCAGCTACAACAACTCGACTGGATCCTCCATGCCCGAGCCATTTAGTGTAAGAGGGGAAAAGATCACAAGGAAGATGACTAAAATTGGTCACGATACCACTGCAATCAAACCTACATTACAACAGCATAACAACCATCGACTAGATCCTCCATGCCTGATTGTTTTAGCACAGTTTTTACAAAGAGATGAAGAGAGGTAGACTTCTATTAATCTAAAAGTCTCAAATCCGATACATAACCATAGAACAGTTTCAGCATCAAAACATTACAAAATAGGGAGCTTTTCTCAACCAGTTGACGACCTTAACAAAATATCAAAACTACTTATTTATACTCAGAACAATCCCCGACTCTCAGGATTGTGATCTTATCACTACATTCAAAGCATTGCATCCAAGCAGTCTTCTGTCAAACTGTGCATGTATCCCTCTGTTAGATGTTGTAGCACACCCATTTCAGAACTCTGGGCTTACTCGCACTCTGATACCAAACTGTAGCGCACCTTTTCTGCTACTAAGGTTTAATCGCTCTTAAAAGAAAACTATAAAACCATTTTGTACATAACTCATATAGATGTTATTTAACCCACATGCATTTAAACAATAAACACATTCAAAACAGAGTATTCATATGAATTACTGCCATAATCAGCAAGAAGCTAGCTTTTCATATTAATTCATATACACAGCGGAAATCATGATATCATAAGCAATAGAGTCATGCAAAACATGATTAAAACATAATCAGATACTTATCTTTTAACAGTGGTAGAATCCACCAACCAAGTGCAGGCCTTCCACGAACCTCCCATCCTTAGACCACACTGCTCATCAGCTCAGCAGTGGGTCACCCCCGATATGGGACTAAGCTCCACCCCAAGACAAGGAATACTGGGCTAGCTGAGGTTACATGGAAAACAACACACAACCACAAGGAAGGGATTCTCTCCGAGGAACCTCCCACGCTCACTGCCCACAGACCCTCATTCCCCACATGTCTGTTCCACCCCAGGAGTATACACCTTCTATGTCACCTGGACAGTCCTTCGGCTGCTAATCTCCCTTGCCTTGGGTTACAGGAACAGGCCGGACCGGAAGTCTTCGATCTCTATGGCAGCTACAGGGTTCCTTCTAGGAGTCCTCTCCTTCCTTCCCGCACTCTCTCACCTGGAGAGAATCGCTCACAGGCCAACAACCTGTTCTTCCAAGCTTAATCACCTCTCTCATTTGGAGAGAGAGTGTTGCACCACTAGCCAACAAGACCCCACGCAATCCAGCACTGTGTGGTCACAACAACTCACGGGGAAAACAGACACAGGCTTCCCAACATGTTCAACAATGGCTAGTCACTTCTATTTCCCAATCCTCCAGCATAGAATAGACTCACGCTTTGGTTGTCAGGGATGCGTGACAAACAATCCACGCAGGGTCAACATAGTTTCAAATTGTTCATACGGGGGTGGTACCGGCTCTCTCAGAAGTCAACCCAGGCTTTTCGGCTTTCAGGGATGCACCAGGGTATTCTTTTGTAGAGGTCCGATCGTTTACCTTCAAACCGTCAAGTAGAATGGAGGAGAGCCCTCTCATGGCTCCTCCTGGCCGTTTTATTTGCATGCACCGGGGCTGACACTTGTCACCCTTGGAACTACATGTGGTCCATCAGCATGCATCCCCTTTGCACACTTACCCTTTCCAAAACTTAGGATGCAATGAAACATAAAATGCACATGTTCTTTTGGAATAATATTAAAATATTATTCCCAGGATTAATCCCTCTAGGCTTAGCCCCCAGGCTCATCACTTAGCCCCTTTCCCACCTTCCAGCCCCTAATTCCTTGCCCACTCTGTGGATGCTCAGTCCCCCTTCACTCATTTATCATGGTCGGTCTACACTTGGCGGTGTTTATATTTTATTAAATGTTATGCATACATACAAGTACAACATCAGGCTCCTGTCCTTCAATACTTAGGCTCCCTGGCCTAACAAACACATAAGTCTCCAGCTTATAAGAACTTGGCTCACCAGCCTATAAAACATAATGACAATTCCTTTCAAAACTTGGTTTACAACGGGGCTCAGCCTTGGGGACACTACAATCCCCCTCTCCTTATTTTTGCATTGTCCTCAGTACAACTTACGCTGTCTCTACAAGCCTTTAAAAATATTCAAAAAGATGTGGGTACTATGCCCGCATAACATATGCATTCTCCCATGTCACGTCCTCAGGACCGTACCAGGTCCACTGGACCTTTACAAGCTCTATAGCTCGATTCCGGAGTTGTTTTCTTTTCCTGTCCAATATGTGCACAGGATGCACTTGCAGGACACCTTTTGGTTCCACCTGAATCACATTCCAATCGATAACATGATTAGAATCAGGTACATATTTCTTAAGCAGTGAAACATGAAACACATTATGTATAGTCATAGATGTAGGTAATGCAAGCATGTATGCAACCGGCCCAATCCTTTCCAGGATCTCAAATGGCCCACAAAATATTGCTGCCAATTCGGCGCAACTTCCCAACCTCAAGGAACTTCTGTTAGTTTTCACTTTCAGGACAACATGGTCACCCACTTTGAATTCTCTATGGGTTATGTTACTATCAGCGTAACTTTTCTGCCTGTCCTGGGCAGCTTTTAGATTATGTTTAATTTTTATCATTTGATCTTCCATCTCTTTGAGAAGTTCAGGCCCAACTACTACTCTGTCAGTTGGATTATCCCAGCTCACTAGAGTGTTGCACTTTCTTCCATAAAGCGCTTCGAATGGGCTCATCTTCAGTGATGCATGATACCCATTATTGTAGGTGAATTCTACCAAATGCAAGTAGTCTTCCCACCTTGATGGTTTATCCATCAAATACATTCTCAACATGTCTTCTATTACTCTGTTTACTCTCTCTGTCTGTCCATCAGACTCGGGATGATATGTTGTACTAAAGTTAAGATTCATTTTGAATCCTTTGAACAGTCCTTTCCAGAAATTCGAAGTGAATTTTGGGTCTCTATCAGACACAATTGTCTTAGGAATTCCATGCAAGCATGCAACTTCTTTTAGGAAGATATCAACAACATATGTTGCTCTGTGGGTGGTTTTCAGTGGTATAAAATGGGCATCTTTAGTAAACTTGTCCACCACCACCATGATTGAATCATGTTGCTTGCTCGTCCTAGGTAGTCCGGTGATAAAATCCATTGTTACCACGTCCCATTTCCACTAGAGAATAGGTAAAGGTTGCAGCAACCCCGCTGGGTGCCTATGCTCAGCCTTAACCTTTTGGCACTCCATACATCTGGCGATGTATTCAGCGATTTCTTTCTTTAGATCCGGCCAAAAGTAATGGATTTTGACTGCTGCTACAGTCTTCTGATATCCAGGATGTCCAGCATAAGTCACGTTATGCATCTCCTTTAGAATTGTCAACTTCAATTCTCGTACATTGGGTACATATACTCTGTTTTTATACAGAAGTAAGCCATCAGTTCCCAAGGTGTAACTTTCCTTGGTTTGTGGTCTCTCATGCTGTTGTAGATTTCCTACAAGATTTTTGTACTGCAAATCAGCATTTGCAGCTTCCAAAATTCTGTCTTTCATCTCAGTCTAGTACATGCTAATGCTTGTAGCATGTAATTCATGCACTTTTCTACTGAGTGCATCAGCCACCTTATTTTCTTTCCCTTTGATATGATTGATATCAAAGTCATATTCACACAGAAACTCCAGCCATCTGATTTTCCTGGCATTTAAGAACGGCTGATCAAATAAATACTTCAGACCATTATGGTATGTTCTCAACTCGAACCTCTTTCCCATGAGGTAATGTCTCCATTTCCTCAAGGCGTGGACGATTGTTGCCAGCTCTAAATCGTGAGTGGCATAATTCTTTTCATGTTCCTTTAACTTTCGGGATTCATAACAAACTACAAATCCCTCTTGGCTGAGAAATCCTCCCAACCCCTCCTTACATGCATCTATGCACACTATGTAATCCTTATTTGGATCTGCAATCTTCAAGATTGGTGCACTGGTTAGCAGCTGCTTCAATCGTTGGAAACTGCTCTCACATTCTTCAGTCCACTGGAACTTCTTCCCCTTCCTTTGCAAGGAAGTGATAGAATGAGCTATCCTTGAGAATCCTGCTATAAACCTCCTATAGTATCCTGCCAGACCCATAAAAGATCTAACTTCTGCCACATTCCTTGGCACTGGTCATTCTCGAATGGCCTGTACCTTCTTAGGATCCACAACGATCCCTTCTTCAGATATAATGTGCCCCAAATAATGGATATGTCTTTGGTAAAAAGAGCACTTGCTCAGTTTTCCGTACAGCTGGTGTTCTCTCAACACCTGCAGCACCATTCTCAGGTGTTGCTCATGTTCTTCCTCTGTCTTGGAATACACCAAGACATCGTCCAGGAAGACTATGACAAACTTGTCCAAATAATTTCTGAACACTCCATTCATTAAGCACATGAAAACAGCAGGCACGTTGGACAGTCCAAACGACACCACCGTGAACTCATAATGACCGTACCTTGTTCTAAAGGTGGTCTTGCTGATGTCCTCATCCTTTATTCTCACTTGGTGATATCCTGATTGGAGATCTATTTTCGAAAATATTTTTTCATCCTTCAACTGATCAAAAAGATCATCAATCCTTGGCAGAGGATACTTGTTCTTGACAATGACCTTATTCAACTGTCGAAAATCAATGCACAGCCTCAACGTCCCATCTTTCTTCTTCACTAATAGGACCAGGGCTCCCCAAGGTGACACACTGGGGTGAATGTAACCTTTCTTTAGTATCTCTTCGAACTACAATTTCAACTCTTTCAGCTCTGGCGTACTCATTCTATAAGGAGCCTTCGAAACTGGAGCTGCTCCAGGCATCAAATTTTTAGAAAAATCAATGTCTCTCTTTGGAGGTAGTCCAGGTACCTCCTGAAATGTGTCCTTGAATTCTTTGAGTACTTTGTGGTCTTCCAGATTCGATACTACCTCTCGGGATGTTTCTTCCACCCGAGCTGCAAATAATTGACATCCTTTCTAGTAACATTTCTTCAGTTGCATGGTTGAGATTTCTCTAACAACCACAGCTCTGGGAATTCCTTGGGTTGTTACCTGATTTCCCTCCTCGTTCAGGCATGTAAATATTTTGTTATGGCAATCCAAAAGGGCATGGTGTTGGTCCAACCAGTCCATCCCAATTAAGCAATCGTATGAGCCTAAAGGCAGAATGTTCAATTCAACCTTAGTGCTCATTCCTTTCATGTCCACTGAACAGGACTTAACCAATTCAGTTACCTTCCTCTTGGTCCTTGTGGCCAACTGCACTAACCAAGACTTCTCATGTTTTCTTCTCATTAGATGCAAACTTTCCACCACTCTAGGATCTACATAACTATGGCTAGCCCCTGAATCAATTAAAATAACAAGTGGTCGGTTGTTGATCATACCTTCCACTTCAATCATGTGCGATTGAAATTATGCTTGCTTGTTTTCCAGGGCTGCATAGATCCTCGGAATTCTACTACCCATATCCTCCACTGTTTCATCTTGCTGAACAGTATGGACAGTTCTTGCTTTGTCTTTTCTGTGGGGGCAGTCTCTGTACCTATGATTCCCTTTACAACCCCAACACTCCATAGGTGGATACCTTGGCATCTACTCACTCCCTTCAAATTTCCTGGGGTCTCTAAAGGATGACTGTTCCCCAGGGCCATTCTTGAGAAAGGGAGACTTGTTTCCCTTCTGCCTCTATTCTTTCTTAAACCTCTTCTGGTCATCCCAAGCCTTCCGAAAGGTAGGTTTTTCTCTTTGTTGTTCGTATAGACATTTCTCCCTTCTTATGGTTTCTTCCATGGTCTTAGGATCGTCATACTGAATCTTTTCACCAATGGAAGGTGGCAGTCCACTCAGATACCTCTGAATCTTGACAGCCTCATCTTTGATGAATGGAACATACTTCAGTAGTTCCAGAAAACTTCGTTCATACTCATCAATGGTCATACTTCCCAACTTGAGTTCGAAGAACTCCTTCATCTTTCTGTCATAGTATCTTTTAGTCAGGTATTCCTTCTCTAAATACCTCTTAAATTCCTTCCAAGTGACCTCTTTCTCTCGGATGTGTTGCACCTGCACAAACTGATCCCACCACATGGATGTCTTTCCTTTCAGTTGGTACATTGCAATTCTTCCTTCTGCATGGGCAGAATAATTATGCAGTTGGAAGTATTTCTTCATGCCAAGCAACCAGGTCTCGGCATCTTCTTCCTTCTTATGCTCTCCATCGAATGTTGGAGGCTTAATCTTGTTCATCTCCCTTTTCAATTCATCCTTTCCAGATTTTTGATGTTTTCTGGTAGGGGACGGGCTTGAACTATTGTGTGTCTCCTTTCCAGAATGCTTCGGGGAGAGATGGTAATGTCTGTTACCACTCCTCAATCTCCTTCTCCCCTCAGGGGTTCTGACACTTATTGATCTTCTTGTGTCACTCCCTTTTTCCAATTTATTTTCTATTCTTTCTAGGCTCTTCAACATTTTAAAGTTGAATTCACCCTGCCGATCCCTGATTTTCATGAGCTTTCGGCTATCAACTAGGCGATCTTGGGCATCTTTTTGCAATATTTCGATGAGTTGCATCATATGTTATTCCTTATCCATCTCTTTTCCATTCCCATTGGAGTTTGATCCTTCCACTCCCATATTGGCATCCTTTCCTTCTCGTACGTCTCCTATTTCGGAGGCAATCATCACCTTTTCCCATTCCATACTCGACGTTGGTTAACTGGAATCCTGAGCTCCGTTGAACTCTGCACACGCACTGTGCAATTAAATTCGAAGTTTGTCAGGACATTAAAACCTCATGAACAATCCACAACATTTATAATCCAATACGAACAAGAACAAAAGACGTTTCAACTTCACAAAGTTTTATGAGCTCTGTCTAGCTCTGCAATTTTCAGGACTTCGAAACTTCGGAATCTCGGTCCCCGAAGATCCGACAGTTAATATTCGTAACCCAAGTCACCCTTTTCGCAACTCGCGATCTCGCGAGTTCGTGAGTCGAAGACCCTCGATTCATTTCCTCTAACCGCCGATACCCGATATGTGACACGGTTATGGCTCCCTCCTCGCTAGCGTCTTCTACGCATGACCGTAGTCTAGGGCTAAGTGCTAGCACCCTTCGCTATTCGCACCTTCGTGAGTTGTGGCATCCAACCCTGGTACCTCAATTTCACGAAACCCCGAGGAGCGATGTTGACTTATCTCCTCTCATTCTCGATACTTTGTGACTTCACGAGTCTCAATGTCGAGCTCCCATGCCCTTATCTCGCGAGTTCCTGAAATCACGAGTTACTTTATTCTCTAGGCCCACAGCACAGTTGTCGTCCTTCACCACCATGGCATGTGGTACGTTCAGGAGGGTCCACGTCGCTTTTAATGATGTCATCGGGTCCCACCACTCTCGCCTGTCTCCTCGACTCACTAGCACGTGGTACACATTCATGCGTCCACGTCCAATCCAAGCATGGAATCCAACGGTCAAATCCCCTCCTTCGATCCACGGCGTAGATCCTTTCGGCATTTCGGGGTTTCGGCATCGAAAGTTCGTGCATCCACACATCTTGAACTTATATTTTCCGAAATCCCAAAATAATTGTCTATTAAACTACTTGATCCAATGCTCAAGTTCTTCTCCCCACGATTTATGGTGTAGATTGTTTCGGGATTTCGCGTATCGCGATCTCCACACTCCTATGAAATTTCAAAAAGGGATTTAAACCCTGCGGATACTCTCCAGATCTGAAGGTCACGAGGGTCCACCCTCCCTCTCCGAGCAGATCCTAAGGTTCTAACACTATTGGTGTGGAGACCTATTTTCCCGCGGCCATAGACCACCCCGACTGTCGTTTCACACGCTACTAAACTTCCTGAGCTTAAAAACTCGTCAAGTAACTCCTTGACACTTTGGAGCAAACCAGGGTCCGAAATTGACCTTCCAGACCCAATTTCCCTTCGCATTCTTGGTCCAAAGACCGCTCCACTGGCCCATCTAGGCTCAGTGTTGAAACCTTGGCTCTGATACCAAACCGTAGCACACCCATTTCGGAACTCTGGGCTTACTCGCGCTCTGATACCAAACTGTAGCGCACATTTTCTGCTACTAAGGTTTAATTGCTCTTAAAAGAAAACTATAACACCATTTTGAACATAACTCATACAGATGTTATTTAACCCACATGCATTTAAAAAATAAACACATTCAACACAGAGTATTCATATGAATTACTGCCATAATCAGCAAGTAGCTAGATTTTCATATTAATTCATATACACAGCGGAAATCATGATATCATAAGCAGTAGAGTCATGCAAAACATGATTAAAACATAATCAGATACTTATATTTTAACAGTGGTAGAATC